>SNQJ01S0048862.1:10431-26573 GCA_010110895.2 Picea sitchensis | reverse complement strand
ATGGTGTATTATGGTGTATTGGTGTAACTCTTATACTATTGTTCATTGCTCATTGGATATAGTTGAATGGTTTAAGTATAAGTTGAAAAAGGTTTTAAATTGTACTTGATACTGATTCACCCCCCTCTCAGTATCAACAAGTCTATAAGAATAGTCGTCGGGAAGAGACAATAAATCCAAAATAACCTAAGAGGATAATGCAATAAGGATATTGTTCAATGGTGTGCAGAAAAATTCATCTCTGAATGAAAAATAATTCAATTACAAGGTCATCAACCCATTTCTCTAGCTCCTTCGACATTCTCCAAAATGCTACGACTCCCTGCACCTACGAAGTGGTTCAAGAGTGAGGAGGCTAGTGGATTTTTGAAGCAGTATAAAGGAGGAAATAGGTTTCTAAGAAATTACTTGGAGGACCCAACCAGTAACCCCAAAACTTACAGGATTGAGGTAACTTCATTAAAAAAACCGTATAGAGAATTTGCATGGTTGTTCACCTGGATTGTCGGTATGGAATCTATAGTGTTTATATCAAGAAATGTCATATATTCCCTACACTTTGATTTGCATGAAAAATCCATTATTGATTGGGGTTATCTAATCTCAAATGAAATTTCTTTCCAATTGAATAACCTAAAAAAGACTCGAAAGTTTTATATGACTTCTTACATCATTTTCTCGATCGCTTATGACCATGTTTTTGAAGATTTTCCAAGGGAAAAACATGTTGACTTTAAGTTGGAGCCAGTTTATGCGTGTTATTTGGTCCTTGTTATAGTAAAAAAATGCCACATATATGCATCCAAGACATTGGCCCATCCATTTTCATTCTTTTCCAATCATATTGCTGAGGTTTCCTTCAAAAAACAACTTTTTGGATAATTTACGGCTCTACTGCCCTATCAACCCGCGTACACACTTGTGATGCATGCTAATCCACCCATGTACATACGCGTGCTGCATGCTAGTCATCTTGCGTTTATTCCCAAAAGATGAAAAAAAAATACAAAATTGCACATATTTTGGCAGAGTTTACGTGCTATGAAGGGTTTCCTAACCATTTTATCCTCTGTAGCCCTTCCCCAAACCGAATAACCATCTTTTTCTCATATAAAAAGGGGTCTAGGGGGATCATTTGAATATATGAAAAAGAGAAAAAGAAAACTCTGCCAAAATCCTTTCTCTCTCATTTCCCAAGTTTTGCATCTTGCTCTAAGTTTTATCCTAAACTTTCCCTTCCATACATTCTCCCTATGCAACCCTTCCTTCTTCCCATGCTAACATGCTTGTTGTGAGAATTCTATGTGGGATTGGTGCACTTGGAGTCACGACAGAGGAGCCCAAACTTGGTTCGTGGAGCGGTGTCACCAAGCAAAGGTTGTAACCTTTCATCTTGTTTATGAACAAAATAGATTATCTTTGTCCCAAAACTTTATGTGTACATGTTCTTCTCTATTTGATCATTTACATCTATATTTAGGCTTTTAAGTGATTACTAGAGATTGTATTTTTTTTTGTGTTGTGTTCATAGTATGTTGTAGGTCAACTTTGGGAGGATATTTGTAATCTAAGAGGAAACAACAATTGGAAGAGGTCCACATCAACCAAAAGGATTCATGGTGCTCTTCTTAACCTTCTCTTCCCTCTCTCTTATCACTTAGTCTAGATTTTTTTGGGGTAGATTAGAGATAAGTTAGTCTTTTAGGGGGTTATCGCTCTGCCTATTCCTTAGACCCACTTTAGGGGGAATTTTCCCCATAGCAGAATTGGTGACTCCACTGGGGAGTCTCTCTAGGGTCTTGTTAGGAGATCTTTGTTTGGCTTGAGTTCCTGTTTTATTTTTAGTGTTTTGAGTCTGTTTGTGTTTCTGGTCACCTTCTAGGTGCTTACCATCTTCCTTGATCTAGGTGGTTTTTCTGAATATTTCTCTTTTTTGAGAATTTTTCAGTAGTGTACATTCCATGTTCTATACCCAGCCCATGTACACATGTGTTCTTCTTTATACACAGCCCACATAGATACGTAGGGTGACTGTTCATAGTACGTGTGCCTGTTACTTTGAAAAGATTTTTCAAAATATTTTCTTTTCTTTCAGGAAACCTTTGGTTCCTCAGGTCTTCTTGAGTTCCAGAGACCTCTATTGGCTATGGTTTGGCTATGTTCAAGGCTCATATTGTTTATGATATAACAAAAAAAACCTCTTGTATATTTTTTTTTTGGCTTATTTTTAGCTTGAATTTTAAGAAAAATGAGTTGCCTTTTTTGGCTTATTTTTATCTTGAATTTAAAAAAAAATGAGTTGGGGGGTCCATGAATTGTGTATTTTGTAGTTTCTTTTAGCATCTTTTGTTAGTTTTTCTTTGATTGAAAGAAAAAAAATAAAACCTAGTTTTTATGCCAGTTAGGTCTCTTTCTTTCTTTGCAATTGCTTTGCATTGGTATTTGAAAAAGAAAAAGAAATTAGCATAGAGTTGTGTTTTCTTCTCATCTTGAAAGCATTTAAAAAGAAAAATAATAAAGAAAATCCTTTTATTTTCTCTTTTGTTTCACTTGAAAGTTGCATTGTGCATTTTGCATGGAAAGGAGAAAAGATTGCATCTTTAGGTTTGAAGAATTGTTCATGCATTTTTCTTTCTTGAAACTCTTTTTCGTTTGAAGGATTAGTGTAAAGTTTTTTTTTCCAATGTTCTTATAAGTTTCATTTTTGCAAGAGTCTCAAACAAGATTAGTTTCACTACTGCACCCCTGAGTAATCAAGTCACTAAAATTAACGATTAATGCTAAAATCAACTAGATTTTTTTTTTATAGGGTACACCAAGTAGTCTAGGCTTTAGGGTCTTGAAATAGGTGTGGAGAGGAAACTCTTCAAGGATACTTAAATAAATTAAGAGTCTATGATTGGGAGTGTAAAAGTCCAGTTTCATAAGATTTAGCTGAGACCCCCCTCTAACACAGGGGATAAACACAAGGTCGTGTGAGGAAAGGTAGAAGAGATAACCCCTCCAAAGTCGGACCAAGCGTAGTGAGGATCATATATTGAGGTTCATTCTTGGGATATTTGTTGACCACATTTGACTACAGAGCTTCGTGGACATCAAATTCATTTGATATCCTCAGTTGTCTTCTGGACCATTTTCCTTCGGTACCCTTGAAAGGCTTCAGACTTTGCTATCTTGCTCATTACGATCAGTCCGACTGTCGACTGTACCTGCCTGGTGAATGACTGTGAGCTGGAAACCTAGTTGCCTTTTTATAGGTACTTACACTGGTGACTGTTAGGGAATACCATGGTACCTAAGACAAAATTTGGACCACGCTTCCTAGAGTATACCCAGAGGGTGTTTCTGTGTTCAAATTACACTTGTACCGATAAGTTTCTCTAATGATGGTTGTCGTAATTGTTCTTCCTACCTTTTGCTTGATTTATCTTTAGGGACTTTTTAGTTCTGTGCTTTGTGCTCCTTAGTTTTCCATAGTGAGTTAGTCAGTCATTTCTTTGGGTATCTGACCTAAGGTGGTAGACCACCCACTTTGTCGGTCGTGAGGACTTTTGGGTCTTTCGCTTAGAAACACAAATCTTCCTCCTTATAGGTGTATATTTTTATACCACTGATTTACCGGATTCAGTGTGTGAGACTTTTTCAGACTTGAATGATCTTGCAAGGGAATAAACTGTGCATAAAATATTCATGGCCAAATTTCCCGACGACACCAACCAAGGAACCCCTTGATTCTTTTTCTTTTCCTTTCTTTGGAAATGTTGGTGTCCCTTTGATGGCAACGTTGTACATTCCTGGGTTGAATGTGGGACTACCAGTTTGGTTGGGTACCATTCCAAATGTCCCTAATTCTCTTGATGCTTATTATTTAAGAACCTTGTGTCATGGACATCATGTTGATGTTCCTTCATCAACAAAGTCTTCTCCTCCTCCTTCTACCTTCTTTGGTGAAAGTATAGCTACTAGTAACCGAAAGTCTAAACAAAATAGAAAGAGGAAGAAAAGGAAGAATAAATCACCAACCTTTGTGATTCATGTTGGAGATAGGTTGTCAACCTCTACAAGTCATGTTGAAGACTAGCACCCAGCCTCTATAAGTCATGTTGGGGGCAAGCAACCAACATCTACAGGTCATGCTGGGTGAAAAATTCCAGTCATTTCTATTCATACTGGCGATAGGTCTGTACTCTAAGAGTCATGTTATCGAACAATCACCAATCTCTACAAATCATGTTGGAGATGTGAAACCAAACATTGCAATTCATGCTGGGGGCACGAGTCTCGTCAATGAGAATCATATGAGTGATATGTCAACAACCTCTACTAGTCACGTTGAAGACAAGCAGTCAGTCACTGCTAGTCATGGTTGGGGCATTGATTATGTTGAGAAACCTAGACAGATATGACATAAGCCTAAGTTCCCTTGTAAGATTTGCAAGGGAGATCACCTTATTGATCTGTGCCCTGGCATTCCAAAGGAATGAAGATTATGGTTCATGTCTAGAAGCTCTTTTGATTAAGAGTCTTCTTCCGTTTCCCCACAATATATTCATCCTTTGGTTGATGAAGTGGTAGTGTCGATGCAATCTTTGGTTGATCCCACTCATCTTTTGAGGGGTGATGCACCTTTAGACCTTGTTGTCTTGCAGTTTGTTCAGCTAGTGGTTGAGAAAGTGGTCGTGCCAATGCAATCTTCATTCGATCCAACTCCTCTTTTGGGGGGTGATGTGCCTTCTGACCATGTTTTCTCGCAGTCTATTCAGCTAGTGGTTGAGAAAGTGGTCGCACTGATGCAATCTTTGACTGATACCACTCTTCCCTTGGAGAGTGTTGAGTCTACCAAAGTGGTCGCGTCGATGCAATATTTGGATGATCCCACTCTTTTGATGGGGAGTGATGTGTCTAATGATTATGTTTTTAGCATTTCCATTCATCTTTTGAGGGGTGATGTCATTCATCTTTTGAGAGGTGATGCACCTTCAGACCTTGTTGTCTTGCAGTCTATTCATCTAGTGGTTGAGAAAGTGGTCACGTCAATTCAATCTTCATCCTATCCCACTCCTCTTTTTGGGGGTGATGTGCCTTCAGACCATGTTTTCTCGCAGTCTATTCATCTAGTGGTTGAGAAAGTGGTTGCACCAATGCAATCTTTGATTGATACCACTCTTCCCTTGGAGAGTGTTGAGTATACCAAAGTGGTCGCGTCGATGCAATATTTGGCTGGTCCCACTCTTTTGATGGGGAGTGATGTGTCTACTGATTATGTTTTTAGCATTTCTAGTTCAGTACTTTAATAACAAGGGGGCATTCCGCTCACTTCGAGCACACCCGGCCCCTCCAAGTCCTAGGATGGCTTCCTTTGATTGGAATGACCTTGTTGAGCCTTGTCTTCCTTCTTCTTCACCCTTTCAAATAAGGGTTGAAGTTAATTCAAATTTTTTTTACCAATGTATTGTAGATGAAGGAGCCTCCGCAAGTATTTTATCCTCTTCGGCTTGGAAAGCTTCAGGTTCTCCCGAGCTTGTGTCTGCATTGCATGAGTTGTTGGATTTTGATAGACGTCTTAGTGAATATTTTTGGATTCTTCCTCAATTTTCTATCTGGTTAGGTGGGAAGATTGTCCTTATTGATGTTTTAGTGGTGCAAGGCCCGTTAGATTTCAATATGCTTCTCAGGCATGATTATGTATATGATATGAATGTTGTGGTTTCTACACTCTTCCGAGTGATGCATTTCCCTCACAATGGAAGCATTGTCACTATCAACTAGCTGGAATATGATAATCACCATCCTCATTCGACATTAGTTCAAGCTACCCCTTTATATGTTCCTACTATTTGTGTAGACTCTACCCTGCCACAGGTAAATTATGTGGCGTATTATCCTCGATGTTCAATTGATTATGAGAAGGAACCTGTGCAATCATGTTTTCCTTCTCGAGACATGGTCTCAAAAATTGATCAATTTTGTTATCCAATGTGGGCATGGGAGCACTTGCTTCCCCCTCTTGGTTCGAGTGATCTTGAGTTTCCTTTTGATTCTGAGCTCACCATTTGTAGATCCTCAAGCCCTTATGCTTGTGATTCTTCGTTGATAGATTCTGTTAGTTCTGGCTAGGGTTCATAACCTCCATCATCATATGGAATATGGTTAGTTTTCTTTTCCCTTTGGGACTGTCGACCCTCCTCATTCACGTGATTTCTTGGATATTGAATTGCCTTAAGATGAGGTTATCCTTGAACCCATGACTACAAATTATATACCATGGGAGAAATTACACAGTGGTTTGTGTTTTCTTCCTTTTTGGGAGACTTTTCAAGTTGACTACCGAAGAGACTCTTGGTCAGAGCCTAGCAGTGGGCTCTAATTAAACCAGTACTATGCATGAGTCATAAGGATGTGCGGTGCCTTGTACCATATTGTACAGTCCAGTTTTGTTGTTTTCAAGTTTTGTATTCAGTAGTACCTCTTATTTTCCGAAGTTTCTATCTATATTGGATTTATTAACTTCTAGATGAGTGTTATTAGCCTTATATGTAGGATCTTGGAGATGTTTGTTCTTTGACATTTGTTCATCGTATCGATCCATTCTAATAGGTGTTGACATAGAAACTGGAATATACGTTAGATTTTTCCCTACTTGCATTTTTTGCATTATCCGTTTCCTGGTTCATTTGGCCTTAGGACTGACCCCATTGATTTGTGACTCTAACCTTCTTTGCTAATAAGTGTGTCATAATTTATGTGGTAGATCCTTCCTTCCATGGGCATCTTAGTTAGAGCCTTGTTTCCCTTTTAGTTCCCATGCCAAAGTACTTCATAGGCATAGGAGTTTCGTTTAGTCCCATCATGACTTTGTGTTGAAACCTCATTCTTCATCTTCATATTTTTTCTGGCCTTTACCCATGGGACTCCCCAAGAGCATGGTTTGTCTTCTTTCAAGATCACTTAAACTATGAAAGCGACATCTAATGAGAAATTATTTATCCTTTTTGGCCTCATTCAGATTACTTAAGAAAAGGAGCCCCGCTCGAGTCTTCTTTAATCCCTTTTCAAACTCTCTAAAATTGAAACTATTGTCAAACAATCATGTAGCCCTCCACGCTCGTCAAAATAAAATTTGAAGGCACATCTTTCTGATGATAGTTTACCACTTTTTCAGTTTTGATGGATATTTTTACAAAAAAGGTATTCCCTAGGAGCTACGGTTCTCTAGGAGAGTATTCTCATGTGTAAGTTTAACCCTTTTTCGGGCATGAGGGACTACATTTTAAAAAAATGAGCATTCTCCCTGGTTTTGGTTTATCTCTTTTTTGGGCCTTGGAGAATATCTACGAAAAAGGAAACCCCTTGGAGTCTTCTTTAAGCCTTTTTTAGACTCCCTAAACAAGAAAAGATCGTCGAGTGACCTTGTTCTTTTCACACTCGTTAATTGGTTCAGAAGGAATATCTATTTGGCATAAGTTTAACCCTTTTATGACCAATAGATTACTCAGGAAAAAGGTACACCTCGGGAGACATGTCGCGTCAGGATATTTCTCCTACGTTATGCTTTATACTTTTTCAGGCTCAGGGCACTAAATTACAAAAAAGGCGGTGAGTCCATAGTTAATCTCTTTTCATACTCCTTAAAATTGAAAATATAGCCGAGTGATCTTGTCTTTGTCACACTCGTTAAAATGGTTTTAAAGAGACATCCTTTCGGTATAATTTTAACACTTTTCCAGATTGACTCGACTAATTACGAAAAAAGAATACTCTGGCCCTAGTGACCAGAAGATTTCTCCTTGGTATTATTTTATTCTTTTTCGGTCCCTAGAGACTAAACGTACGAAAAATATCACTCTGGAGTCTTCTTTTAGTGTTTTTTAGACTCTTTAAAAGTGAAAAATTGTCGAGGTTACCTTCTCTGGGCTCGTAAAACTTTACATGGAAGGAGTCTTGCTGTGTCATACTATAATCACATCACATGTCTCATCCTTGCGTCTATGGCCTAATTCCGAATTCATGTTGTTATTACTAAACCTTTAAAGCATTCCTTAGGTGAAAGCCTTGTAGCACTTTTTGTCCTTGCGATCTGACACCTTGACCCATGGAGGAATTTTCTCGAGTGTTCTCTCCTTGCACTGAACATCAGTATGTTCCATACGCTTGGAACCTGTTTTATTTCCCCTGACACTCGTTCCTCCTTTGTAACGTAGCATTATTTTATTATTTTTCAAGCTCGTTAAATATTTGAAAAAGATAAAAAAAAACAAATATTCCAAAAAAAGGGGGCGTGATACACATTCTCTTTTATCGACAACAAGATAGTCGTCCTTGGAAAAAGCACATCCTTTTCTTTGTTCTGCAAGAATTGGGATCTTGTATGACCTTAGGAAGTTGTTCTTGTTACATAGAGTTGTGTCCTCCTCTGTTTGGTTACTCTTCCAAACATATGGATATTTTGTGGTGCCTCTTGTGTCATAGACTTATGTCAATAATATGTTGCCTGAGTCTCATCATTTTGTCATGTTCTTTTCCAAGGGAAGTTCTCCAACCTAAGTCATCCATTCTACAGTTAGTCTCTTGACCTTCATGATTCAACCATCTCGAGAATCCATTCAAGTTCATATTCAAAATCAACGAAGTTCGATACCTGTTGTTCAAGTTATTCTAGTCTTTCCATGATTGTTTGTCGAAGACCTTAGGGTAGTGAGTCCTACACTCCTATTATAATCCTACCTGATTTTTGAAGTCCTTTAAGATATTTCTTGGATTATGAAGCTACCACCTCCATCTACATGCATTGATGCTTCCTGAAGATGCATATCACATTGTTTTTGTATCTCTTCAAATGATTTTGAGATGTAGCTCCGTTATGTATTATTCGCGACTACGATCTATATAGACATTCTTATTTGTCTCGTAGTTATGATTATTTTATATGACATGGATATACAATGTAATTTATTGGAAACCATGCTTAGTTTATCTCGGGCATGGGTATGCCTGCCTCAGAGAGATTATCATTATTTTCAAGATGACATGCTCGCAAATACTCATCTTGGGCTCACTCAACTCCATTCCTTCCCAATGTGTAAAGATGTTGTAATGTATTTCAGCCATCAGTTTCTCTTCTAACCTCACACATTAGGGGGCATGCGTTATAGTCCAAAAATTCCACATCTATGCATCCAAGACATTGGCCCATCCATTTACATCCTTTTCCAATCATATTGTTGAGGTTTCCTTCAAAAAACAACTTTTTGGATAGTGTACGCGCTCGTTTTCACTATCCTCCCGCGTACATACACGTGCTACATGATAATCCGCCCATGTACATATGTGTGTTGCATGCTAGTCAGCCCACGTTTACTCCCAAAAAATGCAAAAAATATAAAATTTCACGTATTTCGGCGGAGTTTATGGGCTACGAAGGGTTTCCTAACCATTTTATCCCCTGTATCCCTTCCCCAAATCGAATATCCATATTTTTCTCATATAAAAAGGGGTCTAGGGGGATCATTTGAATATATGAACAAGAGAAAAAGAAAACTCTGCCAAAATCATTTCTCTCTCATTGCCCAAGTTTTGCATCTTGTTCTAAGTTTTATCCTCAACTTTCCCTTCCATCCATTCTTCCTATGCAACCCTTCCTTATTCCCATGTTGGTATGTTGGTTGTGATAATTATATGTGGGATTGGTGCACTTGGAGTCACGAAAGAGGAGCCCGAACTTGGTTCGTGGAGTGGTGTCACCAAGCAAAGGTTGTAAACTTTTATCTTGTTTATGAATAAAAGAGATTATCTTTGTCCCAAAATTTATGTGTACATGTTATTATCTATTTTATCATTTACATCTATATTTAGGATTTTAAGTGATTACTAGAGATTGTATATGCTATTGTGTTGTGTTCTTGGTCTGTTGTAGGTCAGCTTTAGGAGGAGATCTATAATATAAGATGCAACAACAATTGGAAGATGTCTACATCAACCAAAATGATTCAAGATGCCCTTCTTAACCTTCTCTTCCCTCTCTCTTATCACTTAGTCTATATTGTTTTGGGGTAGATTAGAGATAAGTCGGTCTTTTAGGGGGTTATCACTCTACCTATTCTTTAAACCTAGTTTAGGGGGAATTTTCCCCGTAGCAGTCCTATATAGACATAAATCTCAATACAACTTTTACTTAGTTCATAACAACTTCATTTCAGAATTCAAAAAGTTGATTTTTGGTAATAATACTTTGCGACTGTCCCTAGAAGTAGCTAGTTTTCTTTGGAAAGGAGCTTATGAAATTTCCAAATAATTTGTTGTGATTAGATTGTTTAGTAGTAAGGATAAGCCTTTCCTTTTACCATTATATGTATCAAATAAAAATTTTGTCGGAGCAATGTGTAAACAGTATAAGAATTGGGCCCACTTCTTCCATGATAAGAGAAAAAAGAAATTCATACCCCTACCATGGAAAATTGGGAAATTTATTGTTAAACATATAACCCATCCAAATGAATTGGAAGGACACCATGAAAAAATGGGCTTGAAGGAAGCTAAATTTGTCGAGGGTTTTGACCCAGATACTAAATTTACTACACAAATGGAGTTAGTAAGGTATTCTTCACATTTCACCAATTTAGTTGAACAATTTTAGGAGGGTGGAGGAGATCATTTAGATCTCCATGAAATAGCTACCTATCAAGTTTCAAATAACATAGGAGAAATAAACAACACCAATGAAGGACACATACAACATGGCAGGGAAGTGACAAATCAAATCCCTAATTTTCCAACAACATCCCCATAAAGCACTCCATCAAGGACGAAGAACAAAACCAGTGGAATGGAAACCGGGAAAACATCAATTGGAGGGTGAGATGATGGTGGATATAAATATCCACCAAGGAAAAATATTGAAAAAAAACATGTTGCATATACTCCTGTAAAAATAAAAAGGAATTCATCGTCAGTCGGGTTAAGCATATCTGGAGTCTAGGAAAATCCCCATGCAATGGATATGGATGAGCTCATTGAAGAACCTGGATGGTCCACATAAAGATTATTGGAAACGAGAGAAATTGTTGATGATATCATTACTCAGGATCCCAAAATATTTGAATAGGAACATGTAACTTTACACCACGCAACCTACAATCATGAGACTAATAAATTATTACTAGAAAAGGTAAATACTAGTAATAAAAGGTCATCAGAAAGATGGAAATACTCGATTGATTTGGATGGAGTATCACCATAAAAAGTTGCAGACTTCCACGGAGCTACTGACGAGGCCTTGAAGCAGTCAATTGATAACATGGAAAAGGAAAATTTAGAATTGAAGAGAAGGATAAAATAATTATAAGTTGCTTTGGTACCAGGACCATTGTTTCCCAAACCTTTGAGTTCAATACAACCTGCACTTGTGTTAGAGGATATCCCGGAAAGCAACACAAAGTACAAAGGCTCACAAAGCTTATTGCAAGATATAAGAAAATATGTTGGTGATGCCATACAAAAGAGATGTTGGAATATTCACTAATACTGAGTAGGGGGGTGAATCAATATTGATCACTTTTTACCATTTTTAACCATAACATGTAACCATTAAGTTATCAATAATTCATCACATTTGATTTCATTCAAGATATCATCAACATATAAATAGAGATACAAAGTGCACAGAAGTTTTACGTGGAAACCCAAATGGGAGAAAAACACATAACACTTTTTAATATATATCTTGAATATTACATCCACAGGAAGCACCAACTTCCAAACTTATCCAGCACCAACTAGAAGGAGGCACCAACCCCCTATTTATAGGCTCCAACCTAAAGGAAGCTACAACTCCCTAAATTATCCAACACCATCTGGAAGGAGGCTCCAACTCGAAGGAAGCTACAACTCCTTGAATTCTCCATCTCCAATTGGAAGGAGGCTCCAACCCCCTAATTTACATGCTCCAACATGAAGGAAGCTATGACTCCCTATATTTTTTGGCTCAAACTGGAATGAGGCTTCAACCCCCTTTCCTTTCCCCTTCATTCCTCCCTATAATATAAGAGTGAGACTCAACCTGTCACTGTTGTTTTCATTGATACATCATAATCATCAAAACCAAACTCAAACTGTCACTATAACTGTCATTGATACTCATACATCATAATCATCAAAACCAAACTCAACATGTTACTGTAATTGTCACTGATACTGATACATCATCATCATCATCATCAAAACCAGATCCATACCAATAACCACATAAATCTTATGTCAATATCACCAAAGGACATCTCCAAATCATGTGCTCAAAATCACCATAATATGAATCAAACCATGTGCCAATATATGCCTCAAGCATGTACCAAAACATCCAAGATATGCAACAAACCATGTGCCAAAGGTATGTGCCAAAATATACGTCAAGCAACTTATACCAAACATCCATGATATGCATCAAGCATATGCCAAAGAATCCATGATATGTACCAAAGAATAAACCCAAACTCTTCAAGACATGCCACAAGCCATGTGCCAAGATATCCAACATAGACCTCAAGCAGATACCAAGATCTCTAAGATGTGCTCCAAGATGTCCCTCAAATAATATGCCCAAAATCACCAAGACATGCCTCTAGCCATGTGCCAAAGACCTCCAAGATATGATTCAAAACATATACCAAGACTCTCCAAGATATAACCATCAAAACATACATAAAGAAATACCTTTAATCATGTAACAACACGGTGTATAATATCATAAACCAACAAACCTTCCTCAACTTCAACATAAAGAAGATATATCCTTCCTCAACCTTTCCTTCAAGTTTGTTGGACAAAACTATGCAACTCATGGGGCCTCGCATGATGAGTCTTGTGCAACCTGTGGGGGCCTTGCAGGACACCCTATACTTGACCCGCATAGGTCTTCTTAATTAGTGTTACCAGAAACCCTTCTCCAATCTATGGCTCCAAGACTTCCTTCTTCGCACTCTTCCGCTACCTCAGATTAACCACCTCATATTCACTAAGAGATCACATACTTGTTTGATTGTTTTTTTTTTAATGAGAGGCTCTTTGATGTGTATTTATAGCCTTCCAAGTAACTTCTTTATTTGACTTTAGGGATGACTTGTAACTTCTTATTTGCAACAAATTTTCTCCTTAAATTAATTTTGGGGCCAACTTGTAACTTCTTGTTTCAATCGTTTGAGGGATTTTTAACCATATTCTGGGGCTTTCATATTTAAGAGGGTATAAATTCTCAACCGCGAGGAACCACATGACGTACCACCTACCATTGGAGATGGCATGATGAGGACCATCCATCTATGAGATTTTTGCATGTAGTTATGATGTCCTTCATACTCTTTTTCTCCAATCAACTTAGGGCTTCATGACCTCACCTTTGGGGTTTACTAACCATATTCTCATGTTTTCTTGTAGAATTATTCAAAGTTTATTCCCATGAGGGCCATTCTTAAAGCTACACCATAAGGGGGCCACTTTGGAGACTTCTTCAAATACACCCATCACTTCTAGAGGCTTTTAGAATTCTTCTAGGGTTGACATCAATGACAACAAATTTTCCAACAATATCCCCTTTTGGCATTGATGACAACATTCATACTCCTCTTGTGATCGTTTCTCCCACTGTCTTCATGCTTTCTCCCCCTGTCTTCCTTCTTTTGTTATTTCTCTTCCCCTTTGACATCAATGGAAACGAGTAACTTCCTGACGATTTCTCTCCCCCTGTCTTCTTTGCAAGATGTTGTGTAATTTAATGTGGGGTTTACTGTATATGCTTCCTTTTCTCTCTTCTAGGGCTTATTGCCCATTAGTACTTCCTAGTGTAATCCACTGACGTATATTAAAAGTGTTCATGTCAAAGTTCCTTCATTACTTGACTTAAAATCTTCATGGATTGTCATGTCTTCACTGAGATGACATCAATGAAATAATCATTCAAGATATCTCCTCCTGACCATTTCTCTCCCCTTGTCATGTTATGCATCTCACGACTTTCCTTTCTGTGACTAGTTGGTTCCACCTGTCAATATGATTCTTTTCTAAGTCATATGCTTTACTAAACATTCCTTTTGTTGACACTTCCAATGAGTCCATCTATATTTATGCAATCCTCATGATTTCATGCTTTCATCCACTGGCATGTATCTTCTATGGTTGATGTCAAGTATTGTCTTCTAAACCTGGAAAATATCTCATGAGTATATCTCCGTGTGACAAACAAACTTGTTTGACAATTATAAGAATATCCAATTTAAGTAGGATAGAATAAGGTACTCCATTTATGATGAAATAATACTATATTGAGTAAAAATGTATATGAATGAGATGATTGATTACAATGATAATGAAGGCCATATGTACCCACTTAGGGGTGCCCTTTCATTAATAGACATGTCTTTTGGATAAAACATGTCTTTTCATTATGATGTATTAATTATTATTTATTTATATCTATACATTTTATATATTTATGTTCATTACATAGCCTTCCCCTTTAGAAATGTGTTGTCATCAAAGCATACTTATAGAAGACTTATCTATTGCTTTGGCTTGCAATGTTGTCTCCTAATTCTTTATTCTTGAGTTAGTGATCGTTGAGGACCTAAGACGATGGGATCTTCTAAGTGCCGAGCATAATTGTCGAATTGTAAATGAGTCTATCCAACCTAATTCGATCTTCTGTGGAACTGGGAATTTATACGGTTTTTGGAAAAAGCTTGATGTATTTTGACTCCCAGGATAGTTTCTACTTTGAAAACCACTTGTAGTGGAAGTAATATCCTACGACATATCGGTCATTTGTTTATGTTGATACATTGATTGGTTGAATTATCAACTTTTGTGATTAGGATGTCGATAAGGCGTCCTTGCAACTTGATCTTTATGTTGTATACTTGTAGCATTTTCTTGATTAACTTTTGGAATTGAGTCTTCTTCATACCCCTAGCTTGTTTCTACTTCGACATTTGAAGACCTTTTTACATCAACTGGATTTGCATCTGTTTGAGTTGTAAGGTTGACTAGGTCTGTATTAATTCCTTTCTCTACAATTGAGATTTTTACATCTGAAGATTTATCTAGTTCCATAGGTTCAATCATTATCTCTTTATCAACCAATGATTCCTTGTTAATAAATTTCTCTAGCTTGTTCTATAGCGACTTCTTATCACTCTTTAATTTCTTAATTTGTGTGAGTAACCTTTGATTATGAACCTTTAGGTGTGAGTTTTTTTCCTTATCTGATTTGTTGACTTTGTTCTTGTCTTCCTTTTCAACTTCTTCATATTTCAGCATTATGATTTGTTCCAATAATCTTTGATTAAGATTCTCTAAACGTAAGGTTTCTTCATTTTTTTCCAATAATTTCCTTTCGAGGTCTTGATTTTCTTATTCAAACTTCTAAATACATTGTTTTCTATCATTTGACTTCTTGATCCATGTAAGTAGTTTTTTACTGTGGTATTTTAAGAGGGAAATCTCTTCATTTTTTTTTTCCGTAATAACTTCGTCAAATTCTTTTTGCATCCTAGATATTGACTTTTGATTTTCTTGAAGGATCACCTTCGAGATATCTTTAAAGTCTTTTGATGAAGGTATTATCGATTTTGACCTCCTAGTAATGTTTTGGAATGTCATCAACTTATCCTTATAGGGAAATGTCACAAATTCTTCTCCATGTTTAAGATGAAGGTACCTACATTTTTAAACCAAGGTAACTTGATAATGATGTCAACTTCTTCTTTATACATAGTTGTAACATAGAAATGAGATATATATCCATATTCATCAATTATCACTTGTAACTCTTTAATTTAAAAAAAATATCTTTCTTTTCAATTATATTTGGCTCTTGAATTAATAATTGATTTTCCCAATCAATATTAATGTAATTTTCAATATAGTCCAAGCTAATAATGATGTTAACCTTTCTTCTTTGAATACTCTTATTTCATGGAGAAAACATGTAAGATGAAATCAGATAACCTTCATAAGAAAATCTTTCTTTCATCATTTTAACCTTGAAAACTCTTATACCTTATAATATCCTTTTTAATATAACACACTTTATGATTGGAAAATAATTTGATTTTTCTTCTTAATAATAAAAGCTAAACTCTTTTGATTTTACTCTT
>SNQJ01S0048861.1:71092-84636 GCA_010110895.2 Picea sitchensis | reverse complement strand
CTTAGGATCTTTTAGATCCTTGATTACAACTTGGTGAGGTGAAAACTCGATGGTTTTACCTTCACCTGAATGAGTGATTTGATATACTGATAGAAGGTTACAAGAAAGACTTGGAACACATAATACATCATTGAAATGACCATATCTACTTGAACTGTTCCAGATCCTACAACACTAAGAGATCTATCATCACCAACAAATATTTTCTTGGTGTTACATTCATTTAGAGTAGAAAATATGGCTTTATCCTTAGCCATATGATAAGATGCTCCTGAATCAATAAGCCACTCATTAGAAGAAGAAGTAGTAGTAGAATTTGAATTGAAGGAGAAACCAGAAGCATAAAGTGCATGTCTGTGAGAAGAAGAAGTAGAATCAATACTGATGTTGTGCTTCTTCATAGCTGCTTCTAAAGTTGTCATATTCTTGAAACATTTGGACTCATCATGACCATATTTATCACAAAAGTTGCAATGTTTGTTAGTATTCTTACTTTTATATTTTTCTCTTTTGTCACTAGTAGGAGCTGAAGTTGTCTGAGCAGGTTTGGGACCCTTATGTTTTTTGTTGTTGTAGCAAGGATGTTGCTTCTTGGGATACTTGGGTTTATCTTTCTGCTGGGCAACTAAGGATTTTTTGGAGGGACCTGCAGTGTTGATCACTCCAAATTGTACAAACTTATCTTCCTCTCGAATCAAAGAAGCACAAAAGGATTCACGACTGGGTTTTTCATAAGCTTCTTCCCCTAGAGCCTCTCTCATGGCATAAAAGGTAGATACAAACACAAAATATGCACTACCTAGCTTAGAAAGAATAAGATAAATGCAACGCTCTTCCTCCATCTTTATCTTACATTCTTCACATAAAATTCTGAGTGTTTTAAACCTAGATAGATAGTCTCCAAGGCAAGAAAAATCATTTGGACTCAAGGTCAGTATTTGATTTTCTAACTGTTTTTCTTGAATAATATTGAGTTTACCAAACACAGATTTAATCGTGTCCCAAGCTTCTTTGGGGTCATCAATATCTTGAAGGTGGTACCTTAAATCAGGAGAGATGAAAATTCTGATTAGTCCACGTGCTTCGTCATTCCTATTATTCCACTTGGATTTCTTATCAACATTAGTGGGTTCTTTTTCCTTTCCCAAGGTAATCTGGTACAAGCCTTTACTTCTTAATAAATCTTCCATATGAGATTTCCATTGGAAGTAGTTGTTGCTGGTAAGCAAGAAAATACTTGTAGAAGCCATATTAAATATGCAGATAATGTGGATTTAAAAACTGAAACTGATGATCTGGATGGAAAGAGCTCAAAAAATTATGCGGTTTTTAAAAAAACGACACTGGAAACGGACTTCCGATGTTAGAGTTATGCCCTTTTAAAAAAAAGGCACAATCGGTAGCCAAATGATCACGTGATTGTGTAAGTTGCTTTATGAAGTGACCCACTTTTGTAAAGAGAAGTGGGGATCACTTTTACAATGAAGTTACTTTATAATAGAAAAGTTGCATGCAAAATAAATAACTCTAAAATAAAATATTAAAGCTACTTATGGTGATTCACTTTTATACTTGAAGTGAAATACACTTTACAATTTTAACATGAACTTTTTCAAAAAAGGTAACAAAATAGAGACTTGAACTCAAGACCTCTTACTTAATAAGGCAACTTTTAACCAAATGATCTAGAAAAATATATTGTAATGTTCAGAAGGAGGATTGGGGGTGTTGTTGTTGTTGTGGAAGACGACCTTGGAGAGCGTGCTAAAAAAAAACTCTTTTCACATAAGAAAAAAATTCCGCTTCTCGATGACAACAAGGGTTAGATCTCGGTTAGCTTACTCAGAAGATGCATCTTTTCCTATCTATTTATGATTTTTCAAGATCACACAGGGTGTGGGGAAAAGAGAATACACAGATATAAAAGAATAGCAACCTGGAAATAAATAAAACAAAACCGAAATAAAACCAAAATACTACTCTGCAATTTTTTTTAAAAATGTGTATTCAAGCTTTATACCTCTGGATCTGACTGTAATGATCGTATCTTGGGAAAACATAAACCTTTTCGAGTGAAACGAAAAGTGTTCCTGACTGAAACGAGCTCTCCGGATGCAATGGAACAGTCCTGTCAGCCCAAAAATGTACGAAAATGACATAAAGTGGAGATGAGGCAACTCGGCTTCACGATCTCGATCTTCAATAGGAGCGGGTCTTCAAACAGGCTCTGATACCATCTTAGACAACAAAGGTATTCCAACACAAGACAAACACCTTCAGTAACCACTCACATAACCATACCAAAGATCAACACATCGATTTTTTCATGTGGTAAAACCCCTACGGGGAAACATCCATGGCCCCAGTCAATGCGGCCACTTGGAGCAGTTTATTAATGCAAAGAAAAAGATTACAGAGAGATTTTACAAGAGAGTTTCTCAGAATCGGTCATCGTCAAATGACCCTCCATGCTCTTTAAATAGAGATCATGGACCAATCGGGTGTTAAGCCAGAGATCAATGGTCGTTAAGATCGAGGAGAGTATGAACCGTCGGATCACTCTATGTCGGTAACATATCGTGACCATCGTATTTCCTAACTACAAATGCATACTAATGCATACTAAAGAAACACACTAGAAAACACACTTTTACCTAACGACACAATAGACCAAGTAGATCTTACTAACTCCTAAGTTTCTAAATATCCTAACATCCATGAGCCGCTCAACTTTCTCCAAGATATTGTCCTTGTCATTCTTGTAGCCATTATAATATGAACTGGCATCAATTCGCTTGTAGATCACATACCTACGCCTTATCTTCTGAGCCTCGAGGGGATTATCGAATATCTCTTAGAGGATGGAGAGTAATTTTTTAGCCCGAAAGTATCTATAACTGGATCCCTTACCTGTGGAACTGGGCACATCAACTTCATTCCTTTCCAAGTTCATCATCTTGGCCCCTGCTTTGGCATAATTAGGATTGTCAAGCTCTATGATTGGAGCTTCCCAATGCCCCTTTTCCATATTCAACAAGAAAGGACCCTAGTGGATGTCTAAATTATAATACCGTGTCATCCTCAATAATGAACTAAGCTCCATATTCCATATTTAATATAAGTTAAGAATCACATTTGGGAAAACAATCGATGATCCATAAGCTTTGTCAACGTGCCTTATTGCTAAATATTAAGCATTGCCTTGGCCTCGACCTACTCCTCCATGAGATCCTTACCTATGTACTTACTAAGAAGTTCATCATGTTTCTTCTTCTCCACAACCATGCACTCGATCGCTTTCTCATCCAAAAGGGGAACATGGGCAACAAAATCTCTCTCTCTCTGTTGATGGATTCCCTTGTCGCGCTCTTCAATTTCTTCCACCACATCATCATATTCCTAAAATAGGACCGACTTAATGGAAACAATATCCCCTCTCTTGATCATCAACCTGGCCTATCTCTATATAGACTCGATCCTATGCCACTCCCTTAGTGCTCTGACCCACATATCCTACTTCGTGAGTTGCTCGACTTTCTCCAATATATCGTTCTGGTCATCCCTGTCACCATAATAACTGGCGTCAATTTGCTTGTAGATCGCATGAATAGACCTCCTCTTCTTCGCCTCGTGGGGCTTATCAAATAGTTCTTTAATGTCGGGGAGGAATTTCCCAGTCACACTTGTACAATTGGTTGCTAGAAGATTATAACATTCCATCTTCTAGCAATCAATTGTACAACTACAATTGGGAAATTCCTCCCCGACGCCAAATAGCTATTCGATAAGCCCTTAGAGGAAAATAAGATGAGGTCTAAGTTTTTGATTTACAAGTGAATTGACGTTGGTTATTATGGGGACAAGGATGACGAGAATAATATCTTGGAGAAATTCGAGCGACCCGCGGAGGAGGATATGCAGGATGGAGCGTTGAGGGAGTGGCAGAGGATCGAGTCTATCTAGAGGGAGGCTAGGTTGAGGATCAAGAGTGGAAAGGTTGTTTCCATTAATTTGGCCCTATTCATGGAAGATGAGGATGTAGTGGAAGAAATGGGAGAGTAGGAAAAGGGAAACCAACAACAGAGAGAGCGAGACTTTGTTTCCCATGTGCCCCTTCTGGTAAGAAAGTGATCAAGCACATGGTTGTGGAGAAGAAGAAAAATGATGAAATTCTTAGTAAGTACATGGGTGAGGATCTCATGGAGGAGTAGGTCGAGGCCAAGACAATGCTTAATATTTAACGATAAGGCATGCTTACAAATCTTATGGATCATCGATTGTTTTTCCAAATGTGCTTCTTAACTTCTATTAAATATACAATATGGAGCTTAGGTTTTTCTTGAGTCTGACACAATGTTATAATTAAGACCCACCAAGGTCCTTTCTTGTTGAATAGGGGAAAGGGGCACTGGGAAGCTTCGATCGTAGAGCTTGGCAATCCTAATTGTGCCAAAGTAGGGGCCAAGATGATGGACTTGGAAGGGAATGAAGTTGATGTTCCCGGTGCCCCATTTATATAAAAATATATATTTTGAATCCATAGAAATAGATCTGTAGATGCATGCAATTTCATCAAATATGAGTTTGTGTAAACTGTTTAAAAATATTGTCAAAATGAAACACATTGACAAATGATTTGGAAATGATGAATTTAATTAATTGGTTTATGCAGTCCCAACCACCACCGTGTTTTTTAGGACAAAATAAAATTTGACATAAAGTCATTATATAACATGGACATATGATACTTTCCCTCCTAAAAATTTTAATTTTACATAATGTGGATTCATCCTATGACATTAGTGTTCTATGTAAATTCTATACTTACTAATATTCAATCTCATATTTATTGTAATCATGTAATCAAAATAATTTTATTAATACATATGTCTTATTAAATAACTAATATAGAACTATCATTTGTCCTCCACAATTAATCCTAAGATATCCTTAACTAAGTGATGGTTTCCATATTCCCTTGTGAAGCTATTTGATATTATAGGTCCCTTTGCATCATGAATAATACATAAAGAATCATTTAAGGGAAACAACATGATTTTTCACATGTGGGCCATATTAGGCCCTAATACAATCCCTAGTGTGTGAGGATTATAATGGCTATGGTTTATTATTAATATATAAAAATATAAAAATTATTAAGCAAACTCAATAAATAAAATAAACAAAACTCCAACTGTAGAAGTTATAGGGAGCTTAGTCCCCATATTTGATGTAATGATTGTAACATGCAACCAACCACTTTATAAAATTAATGTCGAATTAAGCAATACATTTACATTAGTTCCATTGAAAATCCAAAAATACAATTACTCAATCATCTTTTTCTTATGCTCCAAGGGGACATCTAAAGGTAGACCCAATGCAAGTCGCTTTTTATGAGCGGTTGGTGATCTACAAAAGTTATAGTTTATTAACAACTCGTCACCAGGAGACAAACTACATATTGCATGAACAACAACAAATATGGTTGCCTTATTTTCATAAAGAACTCTTTTTCATTGAAGTGTTCCTCAAAGGAACAATTTGTACTAAATATTGAGGCCTTGCAAATATTTATGAACCCTGTGATGTTGCCATGAGTTCATGGATGACCATCGATATATATCAAGTTTTTCTTGTTAAATTTTCCAGAAACATAACCATTCATGAACATACTATACATGGAAATTCTATGTTTGTATTTGACACTATTCAAGTAATCAGACCGACTATAAAGAGGATCTCAAAATGACATAAGTGCCACTGATTGTTTGGGAGGAACGAATACATGTGAAAGGATAAACAACCCAAGATTTGCAACATCTATGTTAGACTTGGCAATCATATGACTATGACCACAAAAAGAGAATTCAATTCCAACAACGGGCACACGTATGGACAACGACTAAGCGCCATACAAAGTTCGGTTGTAAAAGGTTTGGTATTTACTTTGTAGATGGATAGGAAGAGGAAAGTCATTGCTACCTTCGGTTGGGTTCATATTTCGTTGTAAAAAAAACACCATGCACACCTCCTTTTCACCCATTTTCCTTCATTTTTGTCATTTTTGTAACCATTTCCACTAAGTCAAGAATTAAAAAGGTAATTATTGGTTTATTTCTACTTTTTATTTTTAGCAAGCAAAAATATTGTTTTTATTTTTATTTTTTATCAATCTTTCAGAAAAGTTATGTTACAGTAATCGCTCTGAGGTTAGCATATTTGCAGGTCAAGTATGAGGAAATGGACACATGGGTTTTATTCTTGACCTTCACACCATGGATCATGTCCTCTTGATGCACAAAAAACAACTCAGAATCCCATCAGTCAATGCATGGTCAACGCATTCTATCCATAAGGAAAAATATAGCAACATGAACAAAAATTCGATCTTCTCATGATTTTTGGAGAAAATCACTCACCTTGAGATCAATCTAGCATAGATAGGAGTTTGATAGGATCTATCATTACTCTAGAGAGGGTTTTTAGGTCCATCAATTATATTCCATGATGTATAAATATGTTAAATTGTGAGGCTTTAAAGAAGTAAAATGGGATAACTTATGAATGCACTGTGTAGCCGATTTTATTCTTAATACAAAGGTTATAATTTCCTCTATTTAAATCTTCTTCATTTGTGCATGCACCAGCTTGGAGGGGCCCCATGTTTGGTTCATGTGGCAATATTGTACAGTAGTGTGTGAGTTTTAGTGCAATTTCTTTAATTTGCAACATTCCTTTTTATTTTGTTTAAGAAAATTACATTAGATTTATATAATTTTTTGTAAGTTCTTTTAGATTTTTTTTCTTGTTGTTATAAAAACTAGAAATAAATTCTATCCTTCATTTGATTGGTTAATATTGGAATTTAGAGTAGGATTTTTATAAAATTCATCAATGCACATGTGTGTCTAAGTATTCCTACAAACCTTACTTTGCAGTTGAACATAGTATTATTACAGGGAGCCATCTCTTGTTGGTTTATTTAAACTTCATGGTTATCAGAGTATTATTGTGAAGAACCGTTCACTTTACAATCAAAATTTACACCATTGAAAATGTGATAGATTTAGCTCATCACTTGTAGAGACAAATTCACTCTGCAATATGATTTCCAACCAAGAAGATTGTGATAGTTAAGTTGAAGGAATTTATCTCTTTTAAATCCTTTGTTTTGATTTATTAAATGCACACATATTGTTTTAAGTTCAGAGTCTTGTTACAAATATTTTTTCATCATTTTGAAACAATTCCCATTTGTCACCTAATTTTCCACCATTGAAACTATGAACACTTGAAGAATTGATTTTCTTTTCAGAAAGATAGTTTACAAAAGGTATTTTGTATCATTGCCTGAAAGTGTTCCTTGTAGAATTATAATTGATTTTAAGAATAGTACCCTCAGATACAATGAATATCCCTCGTAAGTCTACCAACCCTGGATTGACACTTTAATTTCCTAATCTATGCAAATGAATTAATGAGCTAACATTTTTTGGCGCCATTGTCGAGGAGGCACAAAAGGAATTATTTTTTAAATCTTTTAGTTTGTTCACACATTTAAGACTGGAAGGAGTGAAGAAGGTAAGACGGGAGGTATGAACCTGCACAACAACTTTTTGAGTCTTCACAAGAACTAGTCACATGTGATTTTCATGAATATACCTAGGGATAGCATGGGTAGGTTTGTTAAGACAAAAAAAGTAGTTGTTTCAGAAAAAGAAAAAAAATCAGCCCTCCCCCCATAAAAATATTTACTAAATCATCACAACCACCTACTAAACCACCTAGTTCATAATGTTCACAACCATCTATTAATCCATCTACTATACTACCTACCACATCATCTTCACAACCATCCATTAATTCATTTATCAAACCATCTATTAAAACATCCACAAAACTACGGGTTATTAACTAGACTGCAGGTACTAAAAAGGATACGAGTAAAATGATTGTTGAAGAAAGATCAAAGTAGACAAACAAAAGACACTATTAAACAATTTGAAGATCCAGAAGAAACATCATAAGGTTGGAGTAAACCATTTTGGATCTTTTGGGACAATGAGATGGCTAATGAAAAATCTCACATCGGAGGAGGAGGAAGAATACCAAGAAGAGAAGGTGAAGGTGAAAGAGGACCAATAGGCAAGGAAGAAAGACAAAGAATACCAAGAAGAGAAGCAGAAAGAGAAATAATACCAGTAGGAAGAGGATAACAAGAAAGAGGTCCAAACGATGCAGGAGAAGAAGAAGAATAGGCTACTTTTGGTTTTCCCATCTCATATGTACCTGTAGAATTTGACAATGAATTAAAGATGAAAAAGCATTCCTCTTTCTGTTATTCCTAACTTTCATGGTATGGCCTTTGAATATCCCGATGCATTTTTATTTGACTTTGATATATTATTTCATACTTATGGATATACATATGATGCTCATACACTTCATTTGTTTCCTGCCAGTCTGAAGAACATTGCCTTAACATGTTTTATGGGGCTAGGAGAAAATACTATTAGGCATTGGGATACTATGAGGAAGATTTTCCTTAATAAGTATCAAGGTTACTAAAAACCAATGGATTCTAAGGAATGTATCTTCAGGATGTCTCATATGGAAGATGAGAACTTAGAGGAATACTTGGAGATATTTTTGTATAATTTACAAAATTCAAAACATAGTTCTTTAAATTTGGATGATGTATTCATTGATATTCTTAATATCATGGGTTCAAGAGACATTTCAACTTTACCTTTTGAACAAATTGTTGCAATGTGCAGGTAATACTCCAGGGGCAGAGCTAAGACTGGGAAAGAATCAAGAGACGCTCTTTCCAAAGTCACCAAATCATCCACAAGGAGTATTACTAGGGAAAAACTAGGCAATTTGTTGGAGAAATTTAAAACTGATATTTTGATTACATTAGGATCTCATATTGACACATTGAAGGCTAAAAATAAATAAGAAGAGAAAAATGAAGTTTTAGCATTTTTTTTCCATCAATGTAAAAAAAAGCATCCACCTAGAGAATGCCCACTAGATAGTATTCAATTTTGTGGTATTTGTACAAAAAAACCATTCAACAAAGGATTGTCCATCATTACCATGGCTTGAATTAGTTTTCAAAGGTGAAAGCACAATAACAAGATCTCTTTATTATGTTGCACCAAGAATACCATGGCATCCACACACATCATGTATGCCTCAATATCCTACTCAACAATTTTCTTCGTATTCTAATCCAAATGCTTTACAAAACACATGGAATAGCCCTTTTCCTTGGTAGGCATGGCCTCCTCAACAAACTCAAAACCAAAATTTTCAAAAAGGTTGGCACAGATCCTCTTATGGGAACCAACCTCCCTACAATCCTTAAACATCATATCATCCATATCAACAATCTTATTTTCAACAACAATCTTATCCTTTTCAACAACAACTATACCTGCAATAAAAACAAATTCCACCCACTCAATAGTCACAATTAACTAAACCATATTCTACACCTCCTCCACCACAAATAACTCAACCACAATAGCTCCAAATTCCATCTAACCAACCACCTCCAATACCTACTCAATTGTCATCACAACCGGTATCTCATTCTAATAATAAAGTGGAAAGACCTACTTAAAATGTTGAAGAAGCAATAATTAATAGAGAAAGCTAGGGTTTGGAGCAACTACAAGCTAGGGTTTGACAGTCACAGTCACAACAGAGGACAACATGATTACCAAAGGGAGCGGTAATGGAACCCCCTCATACAAGAAGGTAGTGGTGGACAGGGGGAAATTCCCACAAGGCGTAGGTTTCAAGGAACTAGTGACAAGCACCTCGAGATCAGGACTGGAAAAGAATCAGGAAAGAAACCAGGAAAAAAGGGATCACATGGGGGAAGAAGCCAGAGAAACCCATAATGATGCGCAAGAACTAGCGAACCCCAATGGGGTAGAAGGGCAAAACCCGTGTAAAACTAAAACATCATTGATACCCAAGGTGATACTGGAAGATCCACAAACACAACTCTTCCGGGACCAGATGAAGACGCATGCACTAATTTGAAATTTTATGGGTTTGTGGCCCACAGAAAGAACGTTGCGCATCTGGATAAAATATCAATGGAAGCTAAGTAGGGAAGTGGAACTCCACCTGGGTTCGAAAAGATTCTTCACAACAATATTCATGAACTTGGAGGACAGGGATAAAGTCTTTGAGGGGGGGGCATACTTCCATGCCTCAACATGACTGTACATGTGGCCATGGAAGGAAAACTTCTCCCTAGAGAAAGAAACCTTCAAGAATGTACACGTATGGCTGAGGCTTTACTTCTTGCTGCTAGACTACTGGCTTCCCTCCACCTTCAAATTAATCCGGAACAAACTTGGAAAATATGTGAAGACATCAGAAGCAACCCTAAAAGGGAGATATACCTCCTATGCAAGGATCTACATAGAGATGGATGTTTCGGGGGCACTCCCAGAAGCCATAAGCCTGGAATTTAGGGATGAGGAATGGATACAAAGCATTGACTACGAGCATATCCCATTCATATAGAGAATATCCCATGAACATGGACACCTAATTAGAGAATTTCCTCTCAATAAAAAACAAGAAGCAAAAAACACCAAAACACAACAGGATGAGGATGGGTTTATAAAGCTGAACCACAAAAACAGAGAAAACAAGAAACCAAGTAAAGCCCCAACATGAAGAAATCCGGAAGCGAGGACTAGAAAAGAAGGGCATGACAAGACCAACAAAGGGGAAGATGGAGGAAAGAAAAAGGAAAAATCTAAAGAAGCTAGGGAACAAGCAACAAATGAGAACACAGATAGTCCAAGCAATAAGATGGAACAGGGGGGTAGCGTAACTCCTATGGACAAAGAAACTAGATATGCCAACACCCCCATGCAGGAGGTAGATGAAGACGTGGAAATGACACCAAGAGAGGTAGGTATGGAAGATCCTGATCTCAAAGATATTGTGGTAAGGGAAGGAATAGATCTCCCGAACATACTAGAGCAATGGAAAAGGCGGGGCGTAGACAATGTACTAGCGAAGCAACTAAATCGTATCCAATACCTCTTCCTCCTAAGGGAGGAAGAAAAATCCAGAGGGCTCAAGCGCGCACATGGGGAGATAGGATACCAAGGAATCAAAGCATGCGAGGGACAACCACATCTCTCACCCAAGCATACGAGAAGGAAGAAAGGTAGGAAATCAAACAGCGTAGCCCTATAGGAACTAGGAGCTCTGCTGATAAACTCGGGCAAGATAAAAAAGCTCTTTTCCAAATTCCCCCCCACGTGTTTAAATGAAGATTATAACATGGAATATTAGAGGCCTAAACATCCCACGAAAGCAAATAATCCTTAAAAATAGACTGAGGAAGGAACAATCGGACCTATGTTTCATCCAAGAGACAAAATGCACTATAGACAGAATGGAAACAATCAACAAAAAACAATGGAGCAAGTACAAGATGTTGGTTGTCGAAGGAAAACAGATGGCAGGCGGTATTCTCACTTTTTGGAACCCACAAGTGATGAATCTACTAGCAGTCAAAGCCACCAGACACACACTTTCGGTTAACATGCAAATCATAGGTGACACAGAGGTGATTCTATGCACTAATGTGTATGGACCCCAGATGTTGGAAGAAAAGAGAAGAATTCTCCTAGACCTAGAAAACCTAAAAGCTCGTTCCAACAACCTCCAATGGATCCTAGTAGGGGACTTCAACATCATCACGACACTTGTGGAGAAAAAAGGAGGAACCGAAGTATTGGATAGATATGCGGAAGACTTTTCATCTTTCAATGACACAGTAGAGATGGTGGACATCAGAACCAGTAATGGCCAATTCACCTGGAACAACAAATGGATAAATCAACATCAGGTAGCGAAAAGGCTAGAAATATTCTTGGTGTCAGACTCCATCATTCTGCAGGGATTAAATTTAGACTGCAACATCCTTCCCTGGGGGGGTTCTGACCACTGGTCAATCCAATTGGAAGCAAAGTTCCAAACCACACCGAAGAATAGACCTTTCATATTTGAGAAATTTTGGATAGAACATCCCACCTTCAAGGAGAACATCAATCAATGGTGGTGGGAGGAACAACCGGAGCAAGGGACAAGGATGTTCAAACTATATAATAAACTCAAGTACATCAAACATAAACTCAAGGAGTGGAACAAGGAAATCTTTGGAAACATAAACCAAAAAAAAAAATATTGAATACAAAATGAGGAAACTCCAGGAAATATGCATAGACGAGGGATATATAAAGGATCGGAAAAGGGAAGAGATCTAAATAACCCAGGAATGGGAAGCAATATGCCAACAGGAAGAGACTCTATGGTGCCAATAGTCCAGAATCATGTGGCTAAAGGAAGGAGAGTAGAATACCAAGTTTTTTCATAGAACAACCATTGCTAGAAGAACCCACAACAAAATCCTAAAAATTCGGGATCAGGATGGGATCGAGAGAGAATCCACAAGAATATTGAAAATATACTGGTAAATCACTTCCATGAGATAGCCCAAGAACCCAACCAAGACCGAACAAAGGCCATACAAAGGATAACTTAGCACATCCCCAGGCTAGTTACCGAGGAACAAAATATCAATCTAAACAAACCCATCACTAAGGAGGAAATTGACCAAGTGGTCTAAGAGATGCCCAACGGAAAGGCCCCAGGTCCAGATGGTTTCACAGTGGAATTCTTCAAAGCCTGACGGGAAGTGGTTAAACATGATGCTTATGGGGTGGTGGAAGACTCCATACGTTCAACCTCCATTCTGAAAGTGCTAAATGCCACAATGATTACTCTAATCCCCAAAGAAAATGAATCAAGGGCCCCAGACCGCTACAAACCCATAGCTTTATGCAATGTGGTTTACAAGATAATTTCCAAAGTCATAGTGAATAGATTGAAACCTCTCTTACCCACTCTGATTTCACGAGAACAAGCGAGTTTCATAGAAGGGAGACAAATTTTGGACAACATCATCCATGCCCATGAGTTGATACACACACTAAAAATCTAGAGGAGAGGGGGGATGATAATCCAACTTGACCTAGCAAAGGCTTATGAAAAAATTAGCTGGCACTATATGGTCAAGATTCTGGAAGCTTTTGGCTTCGCACAACACTGGATCAACTAGATTGTTAGCCTAGTCTCAACGACAAGTTACTCACTTTTAATCAATGGAGCCCCAGCCAAACCCTTCTGCCCTTCAAGAGGCATCAGACAAGGATACCCGCTATCACCCTTCCTGTTCATTCTGATGATGGAAGGACTTAGTAGATGCATAAAAAACACAACTGCAACAGGAGAAATAACATGCATCAAACCTTTCAAAAATTTCCCTACCTCCACGCACCAACAGTTCGTTGATGAAACCTTACTCCATGGCACACCCACGGTAAAGGAAGCAAAAGCCTATAAAAGAATATTAGAAGATTTTGGGGAAGCCTCAGGAGCAGAGATCAATCACTTCAAATCCATGATCTATTTCTTCAATACCAACCCTGCAA
>SNQJ01S0048861.1:19802-68921 GCA_010110895.2 Picea sitchensis | reverse complement strand
GTGGGATTATGAGTTGTTTTTTGTGCATCAAGAGGACATGATCCATGGTGTGAAGGATGGGAACAAAACCCATATGTCCATTTCCTTATACTCGGCCTGCAAATATGCTAACCTTGGAACGATTATTAGAACATAACTTTTTTGATAAAAAGACTAATAAAAACTCAAAAATTCAATATTTTTCTCATTAAAAATAAAAAATAGAAATATACTAATATTTACCTTTTTAATCCTTGAATTAGTGGAAATGGGTACAAAAATGCCAAAAATGAAGGGAAAATGGGTGAAAATGAGGTGTGCATGGTGGTTTCTTTACAACAAAATATGAACCTAACATCTCCCCCATACTTGAACTTTTGCATGTCCCTTACGCAAAATCAAAATTTTAAAATTGTCTTTAGTTTTGGTTTCAAGGTGCTCTTGATTTCTTTCTTAGCTTGTATCTTCTTGATGATAACCCTGTCTCTTGAACCTTTCCTTGAGTGACTGTTGCATGCTCTTCCTTCAACTTCTTCAATTCTTCTTTTAGCTGGTCATTCTCTTTGACAATAAGTGCAGTGTTATTTTTTAGTATCTCATTTTCATCTTTGATATAGGAATCTAGCATTTCCAATCTCTCTATTTCAGCCTTGAGTTTCTTTACCTCTTTCTTCTTTTTCTTCAATTTTGATTTTTTTATCCAAGTAGAGAGTGGTGTTTGATCCTATGGATTTATTGTTTACAATGTTCCTTTGACACTATCCATAGTGGAAGGTACTTTGTTGGTTGATGATGGATGTCCTTCTCCTTTCTCTGGGATTTCTATATAACCATATCCGTCTTGTTGACTTCAATCAAGTTCAGGAGTAGGTTTCCTTTGAAGCCTAGTTCTTGGCTTCTTTTCAATCTTGTCAAATCCTAGTTGTCTTTGTTCCCTTCTTTATTTGTCCTTCTCAAGTTTCCTTTCATAGATCTTGTCATATTTAATGGCATTATGGAATTTGTTGTGCCTTTACTTGCTTTATTTTTCTTTCTCTTATGCTTATCTTTCCTTGGTCGATTAGAAAGCTCTTGTTACCAAGATGTTTCTCGAGAGACATTTCTCAATGCATGCTCTTTAGTTCCTTTTTCATCATCTTCAAAACCATTGTTTGCCAAAAATTTTGACCATCCTATGCCCTGCTTTGAAAGCTCAAGTTTCACAACCCATTTAATGAGGCCATGATGATAAAGGGACATCTCAACATTCTTGCTTTGTCTTTGAATTGACTTATCCATTTTATTAAGGCCACTCAACAAATAGTATGGAATATTAAATGGTTGATCATTCTTTAAATGCATTAGTAACCTCATGTGATAGAGAAAGATTAGGCTAAATCTTCCTTCACATGTGAAAAAAATCTTAATAAGAAATGCCAAATCCTTCTAAGGATCTTTGAGCCATATTCTATGAACACTAGAATTCCAATTCAACCTTCTTCTATTCCTCAACATGTATGGAATCCAAGCATTTTCTTTGATAGACTTCTTCTTGAACCACTTCTCTCATGTTTGTGGTAACCCAATGATTTCAGATAATAAATTCTCAGAGATATGTAGTGTGAAGTTTCCTATTTGGGAACATTCTCCATCAAAAATGTGGGAAAACGCCATGGTATATTTAGATTATACCCTTCACATTTGCCAAAGAAATCAGGCCAACCTGTCCTCCTTAAGATTTCTTCACATTCTTCATGAACCCCAACCAAACTAACTCCATGTGGTTCAAATCTCACAACCATTTAAAATGGTTGTCTTTTTATATTTCCTAGAATTAAACACAGAGACTTTAGTTTGACAGAATTACATCTTGTTCTTGAGATTTTTTTCTTAGATTTGATTCTGCTCGATTCTTGAGATTGTTGGTTATATTGCTTCAAAATTTTGAAACCCTACTCTCTGTAAAACATGCTCTACAGACCCTAAATATTGATTTTAAGTTCTAGAGGGTTTGAAAAATGTATCGATGATATGAAATTACCTCTACCTTTTGTTTAATTGCGCCTTTACTCTCTAGTTTTTGCGTGCCCCTGTCGATTTTAGATCATATGTTTGTGGAAGAAAATTCTTTGTCTTTGAAATTGTAACTTCTAGACTCAGTTTCCGTCATCCTTTGTGCAAATTTGTGGCTCAATTTGTGGCTTTTGGCCTTGAATTTATCTTCTTGTATCTTTCCTTCAACCCTCGCAATGAATTTTGTTGAGAATAAAAAAAAATCTCAAACCCTCTTCATGAAAATAGACAATTCAATGACTTCACCGAATGTGGTGTATTTTTGTTAAAAAAGGAAATGTAAACCATACAGTTATATGCCCTTTTGTTTTTGTATCATTTTTTTTGTAGTTTAGGAATTGTGAAAGCTAGTTAGGTAAAGGATAGGGAATTTAGTTATAGGAAGATATATGAAAGATTGGGGAAGCTAAAAATAAATGATTAGTTGGTATGGTAAATAAGAAGATAGGTAATGGGTACGGATATTTTAGAGTATAAATGGATTATGGGAATAAAAGGATGGGTATTATATGGATAGGTATGGCAGTATATGGATAAGTATAGATTATGGAAGAAATGAGTGAGATATATTATGGATAGGGTGAAGGATTATGGATGATAAAAGACTATAAAGGATTTAAAAGAATTTTTTTATTTTATTCCATTTTCTAAATAACAAAACAAAAATATCAAACCTTTGTGTACCTGATGCTTATGCTTATGGATTTGTAGCTAGAATGTTCCTCTGATGGATGCAAATTTTTTGTATGTTGTTGGAATGTATTCTCCTTAGATATATGCATGTTGAATGCCTACTATTTGGATGTTTGTTGTAATGTATTCATTCAACTATTCTGATGATCAATCTTCATGTTGATTTGAGTAAGAAATTAGTAAAACAAAAAACTTGATTAATGACTCAAAATAAAATCAAATTCTCATAATTTCTCTTCAGGAATTTATCATTTGAAGAATTGGACTTTTCTAAGAACATAGAAGGCCATGTTGTTGATAAAACATTAGAAATAGTCTCTGAAATATGATGTTTGAGCTCTTGCCTTCTGTGTTTTTCCAAAAATTCTGGATTATTACAAGATTTAAGCAAATCCTGTAATTATTGAAGAATAATTCAATGTGAATTGTTGCCCACTAGTTACCTAGTTTTCAAACAACAATTCAAGTTTAGTGGTGCCAGAAACCTGGTTTTCGCCACTAGACCCAATTTTTCACACACACACACACACACATACTACTACTATTACTATTATTAAATATATATAAAAATTTTGCCTACCAATGTCCTAAGCATAAATTTGAGTTTAGTGGTGCCCAAAACCTATTTTTTGCCACTAAATTCAGTTTATTTTGTAACAAATAATGAACTTTAAGATGAAAGAGAAATGGAAGTAACACTTCCATGTTTCAAAACTTACATTTCATCTTGTTGAGATATAAAAGAAACAAATGCATTCTGACTAGTTGGTTTGTTTTAGAGTTTCAGCCTATGGCCATTGACCACAAATGAAACTCCATCTTCATCAATTTTCCTTATCCTAAAAGACCCATTATCAAAAACTTCCTGGATCTCATAAGGACCTAGCCAGTGAGTACTAAACTTCCCCTTGAAATCCTTAAACTTAGAATCAAAGAGTAAGGCCCAATCACCTATTGTAAATTGCTTTTTCTTGATGAACTTATCATGCCACCTTGTCCTTGCTTGTTGAATTAAAATAGTTCGTTGTAAGGAATCATGTCTGATTTCATCTAACTCATTCAGTTGCATAATCCTTTGTTTTGATCCTCGGTCAAGTCCATTCCTAGTTCTTCTGCCATTCTGAAAGTTTGAATTTTAAATTCAATAGGAAGGAGGACTTGCTTACCATACACTAGTTCATATGGAGTGAAGCCAGTGGTGTTCTTCCATGTTGTCTTGTAGGCCCACAAAGATTTAGGACTCTTCTCCACCCAATCCTTCCGATGAAGTCATATTTTCTTAGTCATAATCCTTCTGATGAGAACCTATGGCTGGAGGGGCATCTCATCAACTATTTTTGGTTGTCCCGTCCATTGGCAGCTATCACAACTTCTCACATACTTTTTGGCATATCTAAACAAAGTTGGCCAATAATATATGAGATGGAGGACCTTATAAGATGTTCGTTTATCTGCAAAATTCCCACCACATGGTTCATCATGACATGCTTTTAAAATATCAAAGAACTCATCTTCCCTAACACATCTACGTATTATGAAATCAACTCAAATATAGAAAAGATATCCCTTGATCCAGGAATATCTAGCACTTTGTTTAATAACCTTCTTCTTATCTCGTGGTGAAAAGTGCTTTGGTAATTTCCTTGTGGTTAGATAATTAACTACATATGAAAACCATGGGGATTTAATGGAAATAGAAAATAAATTTTCATCTGGAAAAGAATCTACTACTGCATTCTCACCGATATTATTAAGGCGTGAAATAAAATTTTCCACGTGATTGTCCTTTCCATGTCAATCTATGACAGTAATATTGAATTCCAGCAACAATAACAACCATCTTGTTATTCTACCATTTGTAATAGGTTTATTCATCAAGTATCTAATGGTATAATGGTCCGTTAGGACAAAGACTTTGTATCCAGTAATATAATGTCAGAATTTATTTATAACATGGACTATTGCCAACATCTCCTTTTCAGTCACTATATAATTGAGCTCAGTTGGAGTTAAGTTTTTACTGATAAATTAAATAGAATGGGTTAGAATGTTTCCCTTTCAACATAGTATTGATCCCACTGATGTATCATATGCATCTGTGGAGATGTGAAATGGTAAGCTCTAGTTTAGTCCCTTCAATATTGGTGTTGATAAAATATTTTCTTTCAAAGTTTGGAAAGCAAATTGGCAGTTAGTATCCCAACAAAATGCTTCATATTTCACAAGCAATTTAAACAAAATAAGGGTTATTTTACTAAAATGTTCTATGAATATACGTTAATATCTTGCATAGCCTTGAAAACTTCTAACATCTCTTTGATTTTATGGAATTGGCAATTTGAGAATGATCTCTTTCTTAGTTGGATCTACTCTAAGTCCTGCAGGAGACACATGATGTCCAAGCACAATTCCTTCAGTTTGCATCATAAAACATTTTGCATGACTAAGAGCTAGATTTGTTTCCAGACATCTTATTAGAACTTTTTCCAGGTTATTCAAAGAATCTTCAAAATCATCTCCATACACTAAAAATTCTTCCATATAAACTTCTACACATTCATGTACCAAATCAGAAAAAAAAATGTCCAAGACTACCCTTGGAAAGGTGGTTGGTGCATTACATAACCCAAAGGGTAGGAATTTATATTCACATGTCCCCCAGGGATAGGTGAATGTTGTTTTATAGTGTTCCTCCAAGGCTATTTTAATATGATAGTAGGTGATTTATTTCCTTCCAATGTGTCCAAGACTCGATCGATGAAGGGTAGAGGAAAATAATATTTCAGAGTTGCTTTGTTCATTTCTAAATAGTCCAAATAGGTTCACCATTTTCCATTCTTTTTTGGCAATACAACCATTGGAGAAACCCATTGGATATTCGAGATAAGATAGATAAAGTCTACTTTCAACATTTTTTGAAGTTCTTCTTTCACTATCTCTTTTAGCATAGGATTCATTATTCTTTGTAGTTGTATGACATGTTTGACATTCTCTTCTATGTAGATGTGATGTGTGCAAGTATCTGGGTGGATACCTTGCATATCTGTGTAATCCAAGGTGAATGCCTTAGAATATTTCTACAATAATTGAATTAGCCTATCTTCTTGATATTTTTCCAAATTAGAATTGATGTTCAAGCATTTCCCTGGAATAATTTCATTGGTTTTACTGTGTGAATCAGATATTATGTTTAAAGGAAATATAGTTTCAAATGAAGATCGTAAATATTCTATTGTACAAATTTCCTAATTTTTTTTCTCTAAAATATCATTTGTCGTAAAGATGCAAATTGCTCTATGGCATCTGGATCGGAAATAAGGTGATTAAGTACATTCTTGTCATTCTCTTCTTTGAAATTTATAGCTTGATTAATACTGCAAAAAAATGAATTGTTTATTTCTTGGAATTTGTTTCTTCAAGCCATGACATTTGTTCTAGTTCAGTAATAGATCTATCATGTGGATAAAGAGTTGCATGCTTGCTTTCAATCCCTCTTGAAATAATCATATTTCATGATCTACATCTAATAAGAGTATCAATTGTTTCCAACCAAGGTCTTCCAAGTATAAGAGGGTGTCCACCTAAGTTATATTTTGGTTGAATAACTACAAAGCCTACATGATACTCTCATGAAGCTGAGGATACAATGACATTATCTACTACACCCTCTGGTTTTACTCGAGAGCTATCTGCCATTTCCAATATTGTAGGTGCAGGTCGAAGATTAGAAATATTCATTTTTTGCATTGTTTCGATGATCATCACATTAATAGTTGCACCTAAGTCAATTGAGGTATTTGGTACATAAATATTGTTGATTAATATGGTAACAATTGGTACCCCTAGATCAACACATTTTTCTATTGTGACATTTATTGACATTAGGCCAACTAGTTTTCCAGCAACTTGCATTGTTGTTGGATTATTCTTCTTTTTCCCTCATTTCTTAAGGCATAGTTCCCTAATTGTTTTTGTATAGATGGGTATGTTATTTATATCCTCCAATAAGGGACTCTTAACACATATGTTCTTTACTTCATTTAAGAAATCATGCTAAGAAGGAGTTATATATTTTTCCAAATTTAACCTCTCTCGAAAATGAGGTATTTTGTTTAATTGTAATTGTTCCTTCTGAAGTTCAACTGACTTGTGTGCAATAGTTTTAGGTTTATTAGGAGTTTATTTTATTTATACAACTATAGGGGGTTCTTTATGGAGAGTTTTACCTGACCTTAAGTGGATATCCTAGACATAAATAATTCCATAAGTAGGGAGTGTTCCTTCTTCAATTTTTTTTTTTTTTGTGAGTGAGTGTAAGAGCCTGTATTACTAAAGGAGGGTTATGATACAAAAAAGGGGGACTCCCTGGTCTGCCAAAAAGGAAACCAGACCAGAGGTTCTTGAGTTACATTTTCTGAAATAAACAAGGGGTGTGACTGGACTGTCACCATGGGAAACCAACCCAGTCCTACCATATCCAGTTTTTGAAAAGATAGGCACAACAGACATGAAAAAAACAAAAGCTGACATTGACACAAGATTGACTAGACTGACTTGACAATAGACTAACCAGACACTAGTCTAGGACAATGATGTGTTTCTTTCCTTCATCCACCTGGCCCTTGTTCTCCTCCTTCTGGGAGATCGTGTGAGTCTTTCTAATATGTGTTGGCACTCTGTTTCCATTGGTTGGTGTGATGTCCATGTGATGGACGTAGCGCATGTAGAGGTGGAATTGAGCATCCAACCGCTGCATCTTGGCTTTCTAGTCCCTCTTTACCTTAGATAGTAGTTTGGTAATGGTTTCTAGACTGTTAAGGCGACTCAAGATTTCGTTCAACAATTTCTTGTGTTCCTTGTTTTCCTCCAGTCTGGCGTCTTCCATTTCCGATCTCACTTTGTTGATCATCATCTTTGTTAGCCACTCCATCTCAACCATTTTATGGTAGAGGTTTTCCTTGGGTTGCGTGGGTCCCGGGTCAGTTACCCTGTCCGCTTCCTGAGTCAGAGCATCCCATGATTTTCCCTTGCATTTTTATTTGATTTCCTTTTCCCACCGGGTAATGGTTGTCATTCCTTTCAGTGCAACTAGAGTATTAAAGGTGCCCTCCATGTCTTTTTCCACCTGCTCCATCCTTGAAACCCATCAAGGACTATTCAAAGTTTCCTTCCCCGGGGGATTTCTTTTGTTGTGCGTTTGCTTCATTCGCACCATCTCGTCTGGCCTATGGAAGCTCCTTTGCTGAATTCTCAACCTGTTCCCGTCTACACAGGGGTTCCTCCTTTCCCTACCCTTGTGTCTATGGTAGCCCCTGTAGTTGCGCTCTTCTTGTTTGCATCTATTTCTATTGTTTCTTCTCTTATTGAACTTTCCCTGCAACGGGCTTGTCCTTCCAATCATGGTCTTCCTGTAGAGGTGAAACTTCCTATCTTTTTTCCCCGTCACGGTACGTATGTTCATGATGACTTGATCGTTATCGCTATACGGTCCCTTGCCCCTGCTCGATTGATATCCTATTGTGCTACTCCATGTACATGTTCTTTAGTGTGGTGTATCGATACTGGTCCGTGTCAATCCCTCTTGCCTTACGTCATTCGTTGCCTGTTGTTTTCCCTCCATACTTTCACACGGTCTTTCCACGCAATTATTACTGTTGACATGACCTTGTTTTCATACCCTCTCCTGTTGTATAATCTGATCCTGCATTGTAATTGGTGGTCGAGTGTTGGGAAGTAATATCTTGCCTGGGTCCTAATTCATGCCTTCCATTGGGCCTTTCGTTGCCCTCCTCGATGTGACCTTCCTTGCTTAAGTTGTCATCACAATATTTTGTCGCTAGTTGGATGTAATCTATTCTGAATTGTCCTTTCGGGATGTTGATACAGGTAGTGTCTAATTCTGATCCTTCCTTGCTAACCGCCTCGTTGGCGATTATGTCCACCAGGCCATTTGCTGACCTACGTACCCAACACAACTCCACTTTGTTCATCATTTGCAGATGCTCCTGGATTTTTTGTAGGGAATGTGCCAATCACTAGTGTCTCTGAACCTTACCCACTCTGGTGCCATTTTCGAGTCTCTTCACCGTTTTGATAACCAGGGTGGATTCACCTTCCACAATAGTGTTTGTCATCCTTTTGCGACTTAGAATTTCGAGATCGAGATCCAGGGCTCCAAATTCCGCTGCGTTGTTGGTTGAGTTTCTCATACTCCCAGTGTATAGCCAGATTATTTTACCACCACTATCTCTGATCACCCCTCCCATCCATGTCATTCTTGGGTTTCCTTTTGTCGCCCTGTCAAAATTCAACTTTAGGAACCCTGTCGAAGGGGGTGTCTAGTTGTGCTCTCCTATTTGGAGTTGCGATGGACGCCCTACCTATGTGTTGTTGCGCCCGTCTTTTAGGTGAAAATATTCCAGGATCCAGGAGTCTTGGCCTATGAGTTGCACTTTTCCAGTCTGGCAGTTGCGACTCTGCATTGTTTCTCATATTTGTGATATTATTGCTTCCTTGAGTTTCCCTTCCGAAAGGATTTCATTCCTAAAGATGCATCGGTTCCTTTCTTTTCATATTGCCCATATGATCATCCCTGGCATGATATTCCAACAAAGTTTCACCATTTCATTTTCGTTGTAACTCTCATTCCAATTGTTGATGGTTGCGCTGATGTTACCTCGGGTCCTATTGGACTGGCAAAATATGCCTGTCACCCAATCCCATATCTTTGTTGTGTAATTACATTCATCGAGGAGGTGATTTGTTGTTTCTTCCTTAGCTTGACAGAGGTGGCATCGTGATGGGCCTATGCAACCCTTTTTCCTTAGGTTTTCCTAGGTTAAAATTTGGTTGTGAAGTACTAGCCATTTGAACATTTTGATTTTTGGCCACTGGGGGTTGCCCCAATTCTTTCCCCATGGTTGCGCTAGATATTCTTGGTCTTGGCATGCGATGTAATTCTGAGCTTATTTTAAGTTGAATTCCCCACCATTTTTCCTGCCCCATCTTAGTTGGTCCTCTTCTTATGAGACTACAATTTTCCTTTTCCTCAATTCCTCCTCCACCTCTTTCATTATTGTTGCGATCCCATATTTATTTTGTGAATTGAGTTTGTCCCAGATCCTCCATCTGTCGTGATCATTTTTTTGTTTCTAGTAGTGATGGATTTTGATTTTGCCTTGCGCGGTCATTTCTTGTTGGAGTTCCTCCCTGTTTGGATTTTCCATTATGGGTTCTTGTTTCCATGTGTCCTCCCAGAATCTGGTTGTTTTACTATTCCTTACTTCCCAGAAACTGTGTTTTTTGGATCTAGGTTTTGTTGCGCCGGGCTAGATTCCATATGGTTGATCCATCCTCGGTGCCCCTAAAGTGGATTCGGTCCCAGTCGTTTAATTACGGGGCATACTTGGCCTTCCAAAAATTTTCCCACAGTGTAGATTTTTCTTTGACCCATCACCACCAAATTTTCGCCCCGTAGGCTTCGTTGGTTACTTGTGGGTCTTTTAACCATAGGCCTCCTTTGCATTTTGGTTTGCAAAACATTCTCGAGGCCACCCGAGGATGATTTAGGATGGAAATTTATTTTAAAATGTAGAAACCTTGAGAATATTAGTAATCCTTCATATGCCAACCTATAAATGTTTGGCAATATTTTGTAAAATCTTCAAATTTAGAAGGATTCTATATATTTTGTATACAATTTGGCAATTTTAAGGTAAAATAATTTTATTCTATATAGAATTTGGTAGAATCACACAGAATAGCGAATCTTTTTGGGAAAAACCAGCGGAAAATTGGCCATGGTAGCCCTAAGTCATCCACAGCCACCAGAGCCATTTTTCTTGCTTTCCAGTCCTCGCCATAGTAATTCCCTTTGGATGGCTCTTATTTTGTAGTATTCCTTTGGGAGCTGGAAACATTGACATCATATAGGTCGGAATTTCTTGCATAACTGCTTTGGTCAGGATAAGTTTCCCCACTAGGTTGAGGGATTTGTAAGTCGAGTTCACCCTCTCACAGCTAGTTTGTTGATCTCTCCTTCCCATGTTTCCATTTTCATGCTCTGCAATAGTCAAGGATTCCCAAGTATTCGTTAAGGATCGTTTCGTTCAAACCCCAAAATGTTTACCAAGTTTCTTTTGGATTGTGGGGTTGGTATTGAAGAAATAGATCATGGATTTTGAGTTATTGATCTCCGCTCCCGAGGCTTCCCCAAAGTCTTATAATATTCTTTTATAGGCTTTTACTTCCTTCTAGTGGGTGTGCCATGGAGTAAGGTTTCATCAACGAACTGTTGATGCGTGGAGGTAGGGAAATTTTTGAAGGTTTGATGCATGTTATTTCTCCAATTGCCGGTTGTGGCATGCATCTACTAAGTCATCCATCGTGAGAATGAGCAGGGAAAGGGTGATAGCGGGTATCATATGGAAATTACCTCTTGAAGGAAAGGACTGTTTGGGGCTCCATTGATTAAGGTAGGTAACTTGTCGTTGGGACTGGAGCTAACAATCGTTTAGTCGGTGTTATTCTTGGTAAAGCTTCGAGAATCTTGACCATATGGTGCGATAATTTTTCAAAAGCCTTTGCTAGGTCAAGTTGGATTATCATCCCCTCTCTCCTCTAGATTTTTAGTGTGTGTATCAACTCATGGGCATGGATGATGTTGTCCAAAATTTGTCTCCCTCTACGAAACCCGCCTGTTCCTCTGAAATCAAAGTGGGTAGGAGTGGTTTCATTCTATTGGTTATGACTTTGGAAATTATCTTGTAAACCACATTGCATAAAGCTATGGGTTTGTAGCGGTCTGGGGTCCTTGATTCATTTTCTTTGGGGATTAGAGTAATCATTGGCATTTAGCACTTTCAGAAGATGGAGGTTGAGCGTGTGGAGTCTTCCACCACCCCATAAGCATCATGTTTAACCACTTCCGTCGGGCTTTGAGAATTCCAGAAACTCCATCGGACACAGGGCCTCCGTTGGGCATCTCTTAAGACCACTTGGTCCAATTTCATCATGAATTGATGGGTTTGTTTAGATTGATATTTTGTTTCTCGGTAACTAGCCTGGGGATGCGCTGAGTTATCCTTTGTATGGCCTTCGTTCGGTATTTGTTGGGTTCTTGGGCTATCTCATGGAAGTGATTTACCAGAGTAATTTCAATCTCCTTGTGGGATCTCTCTCGATCCCATCACGATCCTTAATTTTCAGGATTTTTATTAGGTTCTTCCTTAATGTAGTTTGTTCTATGAAAAACTTGGTATTCTTCTGCCCTTCCTTTATACATGATTCTGGACTATTGGCACCATAGAGTCTCTTCTGTTGGCATCATTCTTCCCATTCCTGGCTAATTTGGATCTCTTCCCTTTTCCAGTCCTCTGTATAGCCCTATCTATGCATATTTCACGGAGTTTCCTCGTTTTATTCAATATTTTTTTTGGTTTATGTTCCAAAGATTTCCTTGTTCCTCTCCTTGAGTTTATGTTTGATGTACTTGAGTTTATTATATAGTTTGAACATCCTTATTCCTTGCTCCAGTTGTTCCTCCCACCACCATTGATTGATGTTCTCCTTGAAGGTGGGATGACCTATCCAAAATTTCTCAAATATGAAAGGTCTATTCTTCGGTGTGGTTTGTAAGTTTTCTTCCAGTTGGACTGAACAGTGATATGACCCCCCCAGGGAAGGATGATGGACTCAAATGCTAGGAATCTGTCTAGACTCATCACTATCTGGTGTTGATTTATCCATTTGTTGTTCAAAGTGAATTGGCCATTCGCAGTTACGATGTCCACCATCTCTGTGTCATTGAAGATGAAAATCTTATATCTATCCAATGCCTGGTGCCTCCTTTTTCTCCACAAGTGTCATTGATGATGTTGAAGTCCCCTACTAGGATCCATTGTTGGAGGGTTGTTGGAGCGAACTTTAGGGATTTTTCTAGGTCTAAGGGAATTCTTCTCTTTTCTTCCAACATCACGGGGTCCATACACTGACTAGTGCATACGGAGTCACCCTGCGTGTCACCTATGATTTGCATGTTAGCAGAAAGTGTGTGTCACGGTGGCTTCTGTTGCTAGTAGATTCATCACTTGTGTGTTCCACAAAGTGAGAATATAAGCACGCCATATTTTTTCCTTCGACAACCAACATCTTGTACTTGCTCCATTGTTTTTTGTTGAGTGTTTTCCATTCCGTCTATAGTGCATTTTGTCTCTTGGATGAAACATAGATTAGATTGTTCCTTCCCTCGATGATCCTATTTTAAGGATTGGCCCCTTTGCTTTGCATTAGGATGTTTAGGCCTCCTAATATTCCATGTTATAATCTTCATTTAAACGTGTTGGGGAATTTGGACCGACTTTATCTTACTAGGGATTTGCTCCAGTGAGAGAACCCTAGTTCCTATAGAGTTTCTGTTGTTTGATTTCACGCCTTTCCTCCTCGTTTGCTTGGTTGAGAGTTGTGGTTGTCCCTCGCATGCTTTGATTCCTTGGTATCCTATCTCCCCATTAATGCTGGCAGTCCCTCTGGATTTTCTTCCTCCCTTAGGAGGGATAGGTATTGGATACGATTTATGGTTAGCCCTTTAATTACATTGTCTATTTAGCGCCATTGCTCTAGTATGTTTAGGAGATCTATTCCTTCCCTTACCACAATATCTTTGAGATCGGGATCTTCTGTTCCTACCTCTCTTAATTTTCATTCGCGTCTCCATCTTCTTCCTGCATGGGGGTGTTGCCATATCTAGTTTCTTTGTCCATAGGAGTTACGCTACCCCCTTGTTCCATCTTATTGCTTGGACTATCCGTGTTCTCATTTGTTGCTTGTTCCCTAGCTTCTTTAGATTTTTCCTTTTCCTTTCCTCCATCTTCCCTTTGTTGGATGTATGGGTGCCCTTCTTTTCTAGTCCTCGCTTCCGAATTTCTTCATGTTGGGGATTTACTTGCTTTCTTCTTTGCTCTTTTGTGGTTCATTTTATAAACCCATCCCTCATCTGTTGTGTTTGGTGTTTTTGCTTCTTGTTTTTTTGAGGGAATTCTCTAATTAGGTGTCCATGTTCATGGGATATTCTCTATATGAATGGGATATGCTAGTAGTCAGTACTTTTTATCCATTCCTCATCCTAAATTCCAAACTTATGGCTTCTAGGAGTGCCAAAACATCCATATCTATGTAAATCCTTGCATAGGAGGTATATCTCCTTTTTAGGGTTACTTCCGATGTCTTAACATATTTTTAAATTCGGGATTAATTTGAAGGTGGAAGCCGGTGGTCTAAGCGACAAGTAAAGCCTCAACCATGCGTGTACATTCTTGGTTTTTTTTGGGGAGAATTTTTTCCTTCCATGGCCACATGCAGTCATGTTAGGAGCATGGAAGTATGACACCCCCTCAAAGACTTTATCCCTATCCTCCAGTTCATAAAGATATTGTTGTGAAAAATCTTTTGAACCAGGTGGAGTTCCACTTCTACTTAGCTTCCATTGATATTTTATCCAAATGCGCAACGTTCTTCGTGGGCCACAAACCCATAAAATTTCAAATTAGTGCATGCGTCTTCATCACAGTCTAGGAAGAGTTGTGTTTATTAGATCTTCGATATCACCTTGAAATTTATCAATGATGTTTTAGTTTTTACCTGAGGTTTTCCCTTCTACCCCATTAGGGTTAAGCTGATTCTTAATGTTATGGGTTTTCTCCGGCTTCTTCCCCATGTGATCCCTTTTTCCTGGTTGCTCTCCTGATTCTTTTCCAGTCGATCTGGGGTGCTTGTCACTAGTTCCTTGAAACCGTCGTCGCATGGGCCTTTTCCCTTTCCCACCACTACCTTCTTGTATGAGGGGTTCCATTACAGCTCCCTTTGGTAATCATGTTGTCCTCTGTTGTGACAGCGTCTACCAAACCCTAGCTTGCAATTGCTCAAAACCCTAGCTTTTCTCTATTAATTATTGCTTCTTCAACATTTTAAGTAGGTCTTTCCACTTTATTATTAGAATGAGATACCGGTTGTGATGACAATTGAGTAGGTATTGGAGGTGGTTGGTTGGATGGTAGTTGTAGTTGTTGTGGTTGAGTTATTTGTGGTGGAGGAGGTGTAGAATATGGTTTAGTTAATTGTGACTATTGAGTGGGTGGAATTTGTTGCTACGAGTATGGTTGTTTTTGAAAAGGATAAGATTGTTGTTGAAAATAATATTGTTGATATGGATGATATGATGTTTAAGGATTGTAGGGAGGTTGGTTCCCATAAGAGGATGCATTGCTGCCAACCTTTTTTGAAAATTTTGGTTTTGGAGTTTGTTGAGGAGGCCCTGCCTACCAAGGAAAAGGGGTATTCCATGTGTTTTGTACAACATTTGGATTATAATATGAAGAAAATTGTTGAGTAGGATATTGAGGCATACATGATGTGTGTGGATGCCATGGTATTCTTGGTGCAACATAGCCGAGATCTTGTTATTGTGCTTTCACCTTTGAAAACTGATTTAAGTCCCGAAAATGATGGAAAATCCTTCATTGAATGGTTATCTGCACAAATACTACAAAATTGAATACTATCTAGTGGGCATTCTCACTAGGTGGATGCTTTTACATTGATGGAAAAAAATGTACAAACTTCATTTTTCTCTTCTTATTTATTTTTAGCCTTCAATGTGTCAATATGAGATCCTAATGTAATCAAAATATCAGTTTTAAATTTCTCCAACAAATTGCCTAGTTTTTCCCTAGTAATACTCCTTGTGGATGATTTGGTGACTTTGGAAAGAACATCTCTTGATCCTTTTCTAGCCTTAGCTCTGCTTGCCACAGGTATTACACATGATACAACAATTTTTCAAAAGGTAAAGTTGAAATGTCTCTTGAACCCATGATATTAAGAATATCAATGAATACATCATCCAAATTTAAAGAACTATGTTTTGAATTTTGTAAATTATACAAAAATATCTCCAAGTATTCCTCTAAGTTCTCATCTTCCATATGAGACATCCTGAAGATACATTCCTTAGAATCCATTGGTTTTTAGTAACCTTGATACTTATTAAGGAAAATCTTCCTCATAGTATCCCAATGCCTAATAGTATTTTCTCCTAGCCCCATAAAACATTTTAAAGCAGTGTTTTGTTGGTTGTGGAAATGAGGTATGAGCATCATGTATCCATAGAGGTATGAAATAATGTAAAGGATCAAATAAAATGCATGGGATATTCAAAAGAAATGCTATACCATGAAAGTTAGGAATAACAGAAAGAGGAATGCTTTTTCATCTTTAATTCATTGCCAAATTCTACAGGTACATATGAGATGGGAAAACCAAAAGTAGCCTATTCTTCTTCTTCTCCTGCATCGTTTGGACCTCTTTCTTGTTCTCCTCTTCCTACTGGTATTCTTTCTCTTTCACTTCTCTTCTTGGTATTCTTTGTCTTTCTTCCTTGCCTATTGGTCCTCTTTCACCTTCACCTTCTCAATCTTGGTATTCTTCCTCCTCTCCTCAGATGTAAAGTTTTCATTAGCCATCTCATTGTCCCAAAAGATCCAAAATGGTTTACTCCAACCTTATGATGTTTCTTCTGGATCTTCAAATTGTTTAATAGTGTCTTTTGTTTGTCTACTTTGATCTTTCTTCAACAATCATTTTACTCGTATCCTTTTTAGTACCTGCAGTCTAGTTAATAACCCGTAGTTTTGTGGATGTTTTAATAGATGGTTTGATAAATGAATTAATGGATGGTTGTGAAGATGATGTGGTAGGTAGTATAGTAGATGGATTAATAGATGGTTGTGAACATTATGAACTAGGTGGTTTAGTAGGTGGTTGTGAAGATTTAGTAGAGAAATATTTTTATGGGGGGAGAGTGATTTTTTTTTTTTTGAAACTTCTTTTTTTGTCTTAACAAACCTACCCATGCTATCCCTAGGTATATTCATGAGAAAATCACATGTGATGACTAGTTCTTTGTGAGCCAAAAAAAGTGGTTGTGCGGGTTCATACCTATCGTCTTACCTTCTTCACTCCTTGCAGTCTTAAATGTGTGAACAAACTAAAAGATTTAAAAAATAATTCCTTTTGTGCCTCCTCGACAATGGCTTAAAATGTTAGCTCATTAATTCATTTGCATAGATTAGGAAATTAAAGTGTCAATCCAGGGTTGGTAGACTTGAAGGATATTCGGCTAATATCTGAGGTACTATTCACCATCAATTATAATTCTACAAAGGGAGACACTTTGAGACAATGATGCAAAATGCCTTGTAAACTATCTTAAAAAGAAAACCAATTCTTCAAGTGTTCATAGTTTCAATGGTGGAAAATTAGGTGACAAATGGGAATTGTTTCAAAATGATGAAAAAATATTTGTAACAAGACTCTGAACTTAAAACAATATGTGTGCATTTAATAAATCAAAACAAAGGATTTAAAAGAGATAAATTCCTTCAACTTAACTATCACAATCTTCTTGGTTGGAAATCATATTGCAGAGTGAATTTGTCTCTACAAGTGATGAGCTAAATCTATCACATTTTCAATGGTGTAAATTTTGATTGTAAAGTGAACGGTTCTTCACAATAATACTCTGATAACCATGAAGTTTAAATAAACCAACAAGAGATGGCTCCCTGTAATAATACTATGTTCAACTGCAAAGTAAGGTTTGTAGGAATACTTAGACACACATGTGCATTGATGAATTTTATAAAAATCCTACTCTAAATTCCAATATTAGCCAATCAAATGAAGGATAGAATTTATTTCTAGTTTTATAACAACAAGAAAAAAATCTAAAAAGAACTTACAAAAAATTATATAAATCTAATGTAATTTTCTTAAACAAAATAAAAAGGAATGTTGCAAATTAAAGAAATTGCACTAAAACTCACACACTATTGTACAATATTGCCACATGAACCAAACATGGGGTACCTCCAAGCTGGTGCATGCACAAATGAATAAGATTTAAATAGAGGAAATTATAACCTTTGTATTAAGAATAAAATCGGCTACACAGTGCATTCATAAGTTATCCCATTTTACTTCTTTAAAGCCTCACAATTTAACATATTTATACATCATGGAATATAATTGATGGACCTAAAAACCCTCTCTAGAGTAATGATAGATCCTATCAAACTCCTATCTATGCTAGATTGATCTCAAGGTGAGTGATTTTCTCCAAAAATCATGAGAAGATGAATTTTTGTTCTATGTTGCTATATTTTCCTTATGGAGGATGAATCACGTTGACCATGCATTAGGCTGATGGGATGCAGGGTGTTTTTGTGCATCAAGAGGACATGATCCATGGTGTGAAGGTCAAGAATAAAACCCATGTGTCCATTTCCTCATACTTGACCTGCAAATATGCTTTTTAACTACCAGGCGATTACTTTGTAACATAGCACTACAGAAAAGTGATAAAAATAAAAATAAAACAATATTTTTGCTTGCTAAAAATAAAAAGTAGAAATAAACCAATAATTACCTTTTTAATCCTTGACTTAGTGGAAATGGTTACAAAAATGACAAAAATGAAGGGAAAATGGGTGAAAAGGAGGTGTGCATGGTGTTTTTTTTACAACAAAATATGAACCCAATAGAAGGTAGCAATGACTTCCCTTTTTCTATCCATCTACAAAGTAAATACCAAACCTTTTACAACCAAGCTTTGTAGCCAAACTTGGAGTCTCGTTGTCCATACGTGTGCCCGTTGTTGGAATTGAATTCTCTTTTTGTGGTCATAGTCATATGATTGCCAAGTCTATAATAGATGTTACAAATCTTGGGTTGTTTATCCTTTCACATGTATTAGTTCCTCCCAAACAATCGATTATGGCACTTATGTCATTTTGAGATCCTCTTTATAGTCGGTCTGATTACTTGAATGTAATTGTCAAATACAAACATAGAATTTCCATGTATAGTATGTTCATGAATGGTTATGTTTCTGGAAAATTTAACAAGGAAAACTTGATATATAGATGGTCATCCCATGAATATTGGCAACATCCTGAGGGGTTCATAAATGTTGCAGGGCTCAATGTTTAGTACAAATTGTTCCTTTGAGGAACACTTCAATGAAAAAGAGTTCTTTATAGAAAATAAGGCAACCATATTTGTTGTTGTTCATGCAATATATAGTTTGTCTCACGGTGGCTGAGTTGTTAATAAACTATAGCTTTTGTAGACCTGTGGCTCATGGCGACTTGCAATGGGTCTACCTTTAGATGTCCCCTTGGAGCATAAGAAAGAATGATTGAGTAATTGTATTTTTGGATTTTCAATGGAACTAATGTAAATGTATTGCTTAATTAGGCATTAATTTTATAAAGTGGTTGGTTGCATGTTGCAATCATTACACATCAGAGAAATATGGGGACTAGCTCCTATAACTTCTACACTTAGGTTTTGTTTTATTTTATTTGTGAGTTTGCTTAATGAATTTTATATTTTATATATTCAATAATAAACCATATCCATTGTTATAATCCTCACACACTAGGGATTGTATTAGGGCCTTATATGGCCCACATGTGAAAAATCATGTTGTTGCCCTTAAATGATTCTTTATGTATTATTCATGATGCAAAGGGACCTATAATATCAAATAGGCTTACAAAGGGAATATGTAAAGCATCACTTAGTTAAGGATGTCTTAGGATTAATTGTGGAGGACAATTGATAGTTGTATATTAGTTATTTAATAAGACATATGTATTAATAAAATTATTTTGATTACATGATTACAATAAATATGAGATTGAATATTGGTAAATTGTAAAATTTACATAGAACACTAATGTCATAGGACAGATTCACATTATGTAAAATTAAAATTTTTGGAAGGAAAATTATCATATGTCCATGTTATATAATGACTTTATGTCGAATTTTGTCCTAAAAAACATGGTGGTGGTTGGTACTGCATAAACAATTAATTAAATTCATCATTTCCAAATCATTTGTGATTGTGTTTCATTTTGACAATATTTTTAAACAGTTTACACAAACTCATATTTGATGAAATTGCATGCATCTAGAGATCTATTTCTATGGATTCAAAATATATATTTTTATATAAATGGAGACATAGGAACATCAACTACATTCCCACTTCAGTCCATCATCATGGCCCACTTTGGCACAGGTGGGATTGCCAAGCTCTCTGATCGAAGCTTCAGGTGCCCTTTCCTTTTTCAACAAGAAAGGACCTTGGTGGGTCTTAATTGCCAACATTTAATGTCAGACTCAAGAAAAACCTAAGCTCCATATTGTATATTTAATAGAAGTTAGAAGCACATTTTGGAAAAACAATCTATGATCCATAAGATTTGTAAGCATGCCTTATCGTTAAATATTAAGCATTGTCTTGGCCTCGACCTACTCATGAGATCCTCCACCCATGTACTTACTAAGAATTTCATCATTTTTCTTCTAATCCACAACTTGTGTGTAGTCACTTTCTTACGGAGAAGGGGCACATGGGAAACAAGAGATCTCATCTCTCTCTCTGTTGTTGGTTTCCCTTTTCCTACTCTCCCATTTCTTCCACTACATCCTCATATTCCTCGAATATGACCAACTTAATGGAAACAACCTCCCAACTCTTGATCCTCAACCTATAGCCCCCCTCTAGATAGACTCGATCCTCTACCACTCCCTCATTTCTTTGGCCCACATCTCCTCCTCTATGAACCAGTGAGATTTCTCCAAGATATTATTCTCGTCATCCTTGTCCCCATAATAACCAACATCAATTCACTTGTAAATCAAAAACTTAGACCTCATCTTATTTTCCTCTAAGGGCTTATCGAATAGCTATTTGAAGTGGGAGAATTTCCTAACCGCACTTATTACAATTGATTGCTAGAAGATGGAATGTTTATAATCTTAGCCTTAATTTAGCACAAGTGTGTTAGGAAATTCCTCTGGGCAATGAAACACTATTTGATAAGCCCCTTGAAGAGAGGAGGTCTATACATCGATCTAAGCAAATTGGCCTTGATTATTATGGTGGCGAGATGACGAGTACTAATATGTTGGAAGTGAAGCAACTCCTGAGGATGTGTAGATTGACTTTAAAGAGGGGCATAGGAGGTCTATATAGAATAGGCAATTGATTATGAAGAGGGGATGTGTTTCATTAATTGATCCTATTTAGGAAGATATTGATAATAGTGGAAGAACATTGAAAAAATGGCGACAAGGAATCCATCAACAGAGAGAGAAAGAGCTGTGCCCATGTTTCTACGCTTACACGGATGAGCGGTCGAGGTGCATGTTGTGGAAGAAAACATGATGAACCTGCTTAGTAATTACATAGTAGAGATCTCGTGGGAGGAAGGTCGAGCAACAATCTTATATTAAGGAATAAGGCTGCGTTGACAAAAACATGGATCGAATGACACTAAATGTGATTCTTAACTTATATTATCTGGAATATGGGCTGATTCGTATTGAGGATGACCGCAGGTATTATGTTAGACATCCACTAGGGTCGCTGTTGAATATGGAAAAGAGGGCATTAGGAAGCTCAATCATAGGCTTGACAATCCTAGTATCTGGCGAGCAAGATGATGAATGAAAGGAATAAGTTGATGTCTTGATTATTCTGAGTAAGGATCAGTTATAGATACTTCGGGCTAAAATTACTCTCCATCCTCCTAAGAGATATTGATAATCCCCTCGAGGCTTCGGAAGATAAAGGCATTAGGTATGTGATCTACAAAGCGGGTGATGCCAGTTCATATTATAATGGCTACAAGAATGACAAGGACAATATCTTGGAGAAAGTTGAAGCTGACTCATGGATGTTGGGATATTCACAGAAACTTAGAGGTTAGTAAAGATCTACTTGAAGGGTCTATTATTAGTTAGGTAAAAGTGTGTTTTCTAGTGTGTTTCTTTGGTAATACATTAGTATGCATTTGTAGTTAGGAAATACGATGGATCCGCGATATGTTCTGAACTGTAAGTGATCAGGCGGTTCGCCTCTCCCCTCGATCTTAACATTGGTCACAAACTAACGCGATTGGTCCATGATCTCTATTTAAGAGCATGGAGGGTCATTGTGATAGTGGAGTGCGAGAAACTCCTCTTAACTGGAAATCTCTCACGTAATCTTTTTCTTTGCATTAATAAAAGCACTCCAAGTGGCCGCAGTGGTAGGGGCCATGGATGTTTCCGTGGGGAGTTTACCATGAAAAAAATGCGATGTGTTGTTTGGGTATGGTTATGTGAGTGGATGCTGAAGGTGTTTGTCTTGTGTTGGAATACCTTTGTTGTCCTAAGATGGTATGGAGCACGTTTGAACCCGGCTCCTATTGAAGATCGAGATAAGTGAAGCGAGTTGCCTCATCTCCACTTTATGTGTCATTTTAAAATTTTTGGTGGGACTGTTCCATTTGCATCCAGGAGGCTGCGTTTTGGTCGAGAACGCTTTGGTTTCACTCCGAAAGGTTTATGTTTTCCCAGATCTGATCATTACAATTGATCGAGAGGGTATAAAGCTTGGAATACATTTTAAAAAATTACGAGTAGTATTTGGTTTTATTTAGGTTTTGTTTTATTTATTTCCGGGTTGCCACTCTTTTAGATATGCATATGGCCATTCTCTTTTCCATCATTTTGTGTGATCTTGAAAAATCATAAATAGATAGGAAAAGATGCATCTTCAAGGTAAGCTATTGAGATCTAACCCTTGTTGTCATCGGCGGAATTTTTTTCTTGGCGAAAGAGTTTTTGTAGCAGCTCTCAGATTAAGTCCACAACAACAACAACACCTAATCCTCCTTACGAACATTACAATATATTTTTTCTAGATCATTTGGTTAAAGTTGCCTTATTATTAAGAGGTCTTGAGTTCAAATCTCTATTTTTTTTACCTTTTTGAAAAAGTTCATGTTAAAATTGTAAAGTGTATTTCACTTCAAGTATAAAATTGAATCACCATAAGTAGCTTCAATATTTTATTTTAGGTTATTTTATTTTGCATGCAACTTTTTTCTATTATATAAAAAGTAACTTCATTGTAAAAGTGATCCCCACTTCTCTTTACAAAAATTGGGTCCCTTCATAAAACAACTTACACAATCCCGTGGTCATTTTAGTTCACCAGGTGTGCCTTTTTTAAAAGGGCATAACTCTAACATGGTGGTTTCCGATTAATCGTTTTTAAAAACCCATAATTTTTGAGTTCTTTCCATCCAGGTCATCAGTTTAAGTTTTAGAAATCCACATTATCTGTATTTAATATGGCTTCTAAATATTTTCTTGCTTACCATTATGCTTTACTTCAATGGAAATCTCATATGGAAGATTTATTAAGAAGTAAAGGCTTGTGCCAGATTACCTCGGGAAAGGAAAAATCCACCCACTAATGTTGATAAGAAATCCAAATTGGATAATAGGAATGGCGAAAACCTTACGTGGACTAATCGTAATTTTCATCTCTCTGATTTAAGGTACCACCTTCAAGATATTGATGACCCCAAAGAAGCTTGGGACCCTTAAATGCAATGTTGGTAAACTCAATATTATTAAAGAAAATAATTGAAAAGGTGTCAAATCTTGACCTTGAGTCCGATGATTTTCTTGCCTTGGAGACATATCTATCTAGGTTTATTTTCGAGGTACATGTGAAGAGATGTGGGCCAAAGGAATGGAGGAGAAGAATTGCATTTATCTTCCTTCTTTCAGCTGGTAGTGCATATTTTGTGTTGTATCTACCTTTTGTGCCATGAGAGCTCTAGGGGAAGAAGCTTATGAAAACCCGATTCGTGAATTCGCTTTTGTGCTTCTTTGATTAGAGAGGAAGATAAGTTTGTACAATTTGGAGTGATCAACACTGCGGTACCTCAAACAAAACCTTAGTTGCCAGCCCGGAGAAAGATGACCAAGTATCCCAAGTAACATCGCCCTTTTTAACAGCAAAAACATAAGGATTACCAAACACGCTTTCAGGACAACCCCGACTCCTACTAGTGACAAAAGAGAAAAATAAAAAGTAGATACCTAACAAACGTACAGCTTTTGATATAGATGGTCATGATGAGTCAAATGTTTCAAGAATATTAGCTTTAGAAGCTGACTATGAAGAAGCACAACATGGGTATTGATTCTACTTCTTCTTCTACGAGACATGCACTTTATGCTTCACGGTTTCTTCAATTCAAATTCTACTACTTCTTCTTCTATTAGGTGGCTTATTGATTCTAGCACATCTTATCATATGGCTAAGGATAGAAACCCATTATTTTCTACTCTAAATGAATGTAACACCAAGAAAATATTTGTTGGTGATGATAGATCTTAGTGTTGTAGGATGCGGAGCGGTTCAAGTAGATATGGTCATTTCAATGATGTATTATGTGTTCCAAGTCTTTCTTGTATGTTGGTCTCCATCAAATCACTCATTCGATTGAGGAAGGTGGAAACCATCGGGGTTTCTGCAGAGAGTTGTAATCAGGATCTAAAAGATCCCCAAAGCATGTTCTTGCAACTGGAATTTTTGATGATATTAACAAGTTGTACAAGTTTGACAACTTTGGGTCATCATCTTTTTCATCAGTTTTGTTGCTCATAGCGATGACTTCAACAAACTTTGGCATGGCGGTTTGGTCATCTAAACTATCCCTCATTACAGCAACTATGTAATCAACAAATGGTGGCTAATCTTCCTCCTGTTTCATGCAAATATGGTGTTTTTTCTGGTTGTGTTCTTGCTTAGTATCATCGGGAATTTTTTGACAAACTTGCCTCTTGGCATATAAGGTCCTTTGTAGCTTGTTCACATTGATTTGTGTGGTCCACTTTCTTCTCCTTCTTTTTAAGGTTGCAAGTGTTTCTGCTTTCATTGATGACTTTTCGGAGGTGCACAGGTTTATGCTTAAAACTCAAAGAGTGAAGTTTTGACAAGTTTTTGGCCTACAAGGCCCTTGTATATAAAAAGAAATACGGACATCAAATTCAAAGTTAAGAGCAGGATAATGGAGGCAAATATGTAGAACAATAATTTTACAAGATGCTACACTACCTGAGGGAATTCAAATGCAACACTTTATTCCATATACACCACAACAAAATGGTGTTTGTTGAGAGAAAGAACCATACATTAAAAGAAATGCTAGTTGTATGATCCAATCTAAGGGATTAAGTCTAAAGTATTGGGAGGAAGCCATCAAGTATGAAAATTACATAGTAAATTTTACTTGCTCCAAAACTCTTAAAAATATAACCTTGGAAAAGCTTGGACTAAAATTAAACTAGATGTAAGTCACTTCCATGTATTTAGCAATAGCATGAATACATTCTGACGAGAAAAGGAAAACGTGCGACCTAAAAGTGAGTAGTGTATATTTTTTGGTTATTATTAAGATGTCAAATGTTACATACTTATTCAACTACATTGTAATAAAATTATTATTGAAGAGATATTAAATTTGATGAAAATCTCTTGGCTTTTATTGATCCTAATTGACGATTGTGCCTTCTTATTTCATGATCCATCTTTGATGTTTGTGCCTTATTATGATCTAGTTTCTTCTTGGATGATGGCGGTGGATGAAATCCACCTCCACCTGCTGACCTCCTCTAGATGATTCCTTTGAACATGAACTTGCACCAGTACCATCTTTTCCTAGATGGGTCCATTCAACTGAAGCGGTGGTGATCTTGTGGTGATCCTTGGATAAGCGTCGAACAGTTCATGGCAGTTCAGTGGGAGGCCGGATTCTCTTTTGGATCGAGTTTCAGAGAATCATGATCCAAAAGCATTTGTAGAATATTTTGGCCATCCATGTTGGGATGCAACAATGAATGAAAAATATTGTTATTTAATGGCAAAAGCGATGCGGGATCTTGTACCTCTTCCAAAGGAATGAAACTTGTTAGATGCAAATGGATCTCTGAGACTAGGGTATGCATTAGATGGAAGTGTTGAAAGACACAGGCTTGGTTAGTTGCCAAATTTTCCCCAGGATTGAAAGCAATGGCTATAATGAAACTTTTGCCCCTACAGCAAAAATGAATTCCATCTGCTTGTTCTTGATCGTTTTTCCTCACATAAATGGGAGTTACATCAGATGGATGTTAAATCGCCTTCTTGCATGGAGATTTAAAAGAAAATCTACGTGGAACAACCTTCTGGCTATGTCGAGAATGACTCTAACCTTGTTTGTCTCAAGAAATCTCTTTATGGTCTCAAGCAAGCTCCCGAGACTTGGTATGCCAAAATGGATAGCTCTTATTGTACTTGGATTCTCTAGATGCCATTTTGATCCTAATGTCTATGCCAAGAGGAAGTAGGAATCCATATCATAATCCTTGTCCTTTATGTTGATGACCTTATCCTTGCAGTGACTCAAAACTTTTAAACCAATGTGAAAACTAACCTTAAGAAATTTGAAATGAGGGCTTAGGCTTTCTGCATTATTTCCTTGGCCTCAGAGTTTTGCAAACCAATGAAGGAATTTTTTCTTTCCCGGTCTAAGTATCGTGTGACCTTCTTAAGTCTCTTTCACATGAGCGATTGTAAAATAACCTTCTCCCTTTGATGCGGAGTCAATTTACGCCCACTGTACTTCTCGAAGTTGTGCCACCCGGTACATGAGTTGGATGGTAGTCTCTTATACTTGACTCATACCCATCTGATCTTTCCTTTGTTGTTGGTCTTGTTGCCCCAATATATGCAAACACCCCATGAAATCCATTGAAGCGGCTAAAAGGATGCCAGCTATGTTCGTGGTACTATTAGGTTTGGGATACATTACAGATTAGGGGGACTCCTTTATTGGTTGGTTTCAGCGATTCAGATTGGGTCGGCCGACCTTGATGATCAGAAGTCTATTGTCGGTTATGTTTTCAGCCTTAGTTCGGGACACATCACTTGGGCTGTAAGAAACAATAGGCTATTTCACTTTCTTCAAGCGAGCATAGTCACAGAAGCGTTGGTAAATGCAAATTCGAGGGAAGCCACAGTAGCTTCGACGGATCCTTCGGAAGTTTGGATTCCGGCTTTGACTATCGATAGCCTTTGGTTTGACAATTAGAGTGCCATCAAGCTTCATGAAGACCCATTTTCAACATGGAAACATCCAGAGCACATCAAGCTACATGCACTTCGCCAATCTCATTATTGATTAAGTTATTGGTGTTCTTTACCCCTCTGAGAAGATCAATTCACCCGGAACATTTTCACAAGTCTCTTACAAAGAAGTTTCCAAACTTCTATCTATATTGAGTTGAAGTTGTCATTAAAGGGGATAGGCTCTAATGCCTGTAACCATTCTCCCTATTATTATCCTGTTATAAATCCTTCAATCTTATCCCAGGATTTGTTCTTAAGGATGTTAGGATATTTAGACGCAAGATTAGTAAGATCTACTTGGTCTATTATTACGTTAAATGTGTGTTTTCTAGTGTGTTTATTTAGTATGCAGTGGTATGCATTTGTAGTTAGAAATCGGCAGTCATTATGTTCACAGCATAGAGTTATTTTATTGATTCAGCATACTCTCCTCGATCTTAATGGCCATTCATCCATGGCTTAACACCCGTTTGGTCCATGATCTATATTTAAAATGGGAGGGTCATTTAGCGATGATCAATTGCTAGAAACTCTCTTGTAAAAATATCTGCCAATATTTTCTTTCATTAATAAAAGCTGCTCAAGAGGTAATTACATTTAATAAGGCGGAGGGATGTTTCAAGTGAAAATATTGGTGTGTTGATCTTTGATCACGTTATGTGAGTGGTTATTATGAAGGTGTTAGTCCCTCTGACTGAATACTGTTGTGTTGTTGAACAATGGAGGAGGTGATGTGAGGCAGAGCACTAAGGAAGTGGGAGAGGATTGACTATGTGCGCTATATTATGAAAGGCACCAAAGAGTGACCTATGTTTTTTCTTCTGCAAAGAAAAACCTCCACAAAATTTAATTGTGGAGGTTTTCATATGTAGTTCATGAATTAAATTGTTTTTCTTCTGGTTTCTACTGCGCTCAATGTTGTCAGCATATATGATTCACACAAAATCCTTTTTGGTCACATATATATAGATAAAATGAATTTAAAATATAAAGCATAAACATATATAACTAATTTGTATTTATCATAAAATAAAATTAGTTTTTGTTTGCAAAAAAAAAAAACTGAAAAAGTTGTTGGTGCTATTAACAAACACACATGCACCATGTCCAGTGCTCCTTATTGGACATAAGGCACCTAACATAGATGTGTTAAATGTAATGCATTAGTGCACAATTGTTAGTCGAGCATCAATATGTGTAATGGTGTGTTGTGATATATAGTGCATCATTTAAGGGTTAATGTTAAACCACATGGTGCACTTGGTTATATTAAACATACTAATTTTCTATGTTAGTTCGAGCACCGGAAAATTTTAACATGTGTGTTGTATTTTCTTGACGCACTATTAATGGGCACATTTTAAAAGATGCACAAGAATGATAATTTGTAAACCATTTTCCCTCATACAACTTACTTAACCACCCTAGTGCGTTTCATTTAAAGTAACACACTCAGGCTCCATTTCAACTTTGTATGCGTTGATACCGATGCGTTTGTATTGGAAGACACTGGTAACGGGGCATCCCATAAAACGAACCGATATGGTAAATTATTATGTATTTTTCTCGTTGTGTTTTATTTATTTGATGCACCGTGGAGGAAACTTTTTTCTTAAAAATCGTGGTGGTGCATTCGATTAATAGAAAACACTAATTACTAAGAATGCACTGGGGTGAGCATATTATTGAAGCATCATCATTTTGTTTAATGAGGTGTTGTGAATAGTAGAGCATCAACCATAGGATGTCAAAGGAAATTCCATGCAATGTCAAATCGGTCAATATATGTTCCAGTGTGGAGATGTTAATTGCACCAGTGCATTTTTAAATTGTTTGCACCGCTTAGTTATATTTCTTGTGTCATTTTTTAACAGTGCGCTTGGTTAAATGGAATGCACTGGTGTGTCGAAGTTCGAAAAACACTGTCATCTTATTAACCGAGTGGTGTCCTCTATAATGCACTGGATTCGGGTCGTTTATGAGGAAGCACCGTTTAAGGTAAAACTTGGATGCACCTGCGGTGATGCTTACTGTGAAGTTAGCACAAGACACACCACGCTGGGGCAAGCTGAATCGAAACGACACACCGCGTGCAAACGAAAAAAGAAATTGAAAAAAATCCCAAATTTCAAGCTACATTCAAATTTTAAACTCATGAAAATGGAAATAGAAAGTTAATAAATAAATTACCTTGACTATTATGTCTCGAGGAGGCATGGTTCCATCCTTGAGAGGCAATGAAAATTCATGGTAATTTCCAAAAAAATGGAAATTTTTGGAATATCGATCAGTGGAGCTATCCAAATCACTTAGAAGCACTGGCAACGAGGCATCAGTGAAATTGAGTAAGAATTGGTGCTTGCTTGAGAGATTGGAATCATTGGATGAGTTTTCACAATGAAAATCAACCTGGTAATTTATTTTTATTTACCCTTACCACGGTGCACCATTGGACATTGTGTATGCATCGCTACGTAAGATTCAATGGTATCGGTGCGCTTTGATCGGTTCTTGTTATTTTTTATAACTTGTGATGGTGTTTTTGAACATCAATGTTGCGATGTGTTATGTTTTAGTTGAGTACTAGGGCGAATGTACCATATGAACAATACCGATGTGTTTGATAATTTTGCATCGGTGCAGTATTTTCTGATGCACATTGGGTCGTATAATACTTAAAGGTGCACCGAAAAAAACCTCCACAAAACCTCCAATCAATCGCGTCCACTAACAACCTCTGCTATGAACAGTAATGGTGCATTTGATCATTTTAGCACCAGTGTGGCATTTTTAGATATGCACACGTGTGTATAGTATTGAAAGGTGCACCGGAAAAAAAAAAAAAAAACCCTCCATAAAAACCTTTGACCACCCACCTCCACTATAAATAGCTAAAGGATAATTTTTTCGGGGAGCTTTCGTAAAAAACTTTGCAAGAAGGTGTTCTCCTTGTAGTGAATGAGAACATTGATGTCATGTTTGAATCTAGCAATAATTTTCCAATTTTTTGCAAGTTGTCTTATGTGTTTACAAAGAGACGGGGAGAAAATTATATTCCTAAGCAAACCCTTTATGATAGGATTTGGGATTCCTGGCTTAACCACTTTGAAAATTAGATGATAATGAATGTTTTCCCTTTAGGATGGTCTACTAAAATGTTCTATATCCTAGATACCTCTTTTATCTTAAGTGCCAATATAGCTTTCCTATTACCTTCACTTCATGTTAAGGTTCTTCTCATAGGTAGGATTGGTATTTATTTTACATGTATAAAACAATATGCATTCCAACATTGCAAATGGCATCTTCCATGAAAAGCCATTTTTTCTTTCCCTATACATAGTAAAAAAAATGGTTATTTTACATTTTGTGATTACTTTTCATTTATGTTTAGGTCTTTTCCTATGGTATTTTTCTTGTTTATGCATATGCATTCACTAGTTGCGGCTTTAGAATTTTTCTATTTTCTTGAATAAATCTAGGTGCATTTCATTTATTGTATGGTTTCCCAATAAGATATATGTACCACCAATGAGACCTTGAGTAGCATTGCCTTCTTTTCTTTCTCAAAAATGGTCTATTGGTTTATTTCTAACATGGTTGTTGTTAGTTTAATGCCACCACAAGTTTACATGGTGAAACAAAAGAAAAATTACTAAGGGGTTCCTAATGTTGATATTGGGAAAGTTTGAAAGCTTGATGAATATTTAAGTTTCCAAGTCCTTTTTCATGATCCCTTTTTCTTCACCCATTGTAGAACATTAGCCTAACTCTGCCCATTTCCTACATTTTTTAGGGATGAAGATGGGTTTTAGTACCTACCTCACTACCATGATTGAATTGTCCAAGTTATATTGATTTAATTATATCTACAACCAATTGAATTTTATGTTGTGAAACCAGAGATATAAAGGCTCACGCATGTTGAAAGAAGTAAGGAATCTATTTTATTGTTATTGACCTAAAAAATGGTCAACACCCACACGATTGTGAAGTATCGCAATGAAGCTACCCGTATAAATTTTTATTTGCTTCTGTTAACCTAATAAGACTTTATATCACCTTGGCATATGACCATTTAACCTAAATTCCTACAAGGCACTATTGGGAATCCTCCTAGAGTGCATAACGATGAAGGTAGTTCTACATGTTGTTGATTAATTGTCCATTTATGTCTACTTTTGATGAGTTATGATTCATGCGTTGCTTATGATGCTACTAATGTGTTTGATTGATTATGGAAATATTACATGTTTCTAATGTGATGTATGGTTGGTACCATTTATTGGAAATTATGACATGTTTCACACATGACTATTGTGATTGTGTGGTTAAATATAGATGCATAGGGTCAATGGATTGATTATGTGATTGTATTTATTTGCACACGACTTATTCAGTGATGAATGAATTAGTATATGTTTATATTTCTCACCATTTGATTGTCTTGATACATGTTATCGCAAGATTTGTACTTGTGCAAATCCCACCACATGGTCCCCAAATCTTGCATAATTATTGAAGAACCTACCACTGTCACATAAGTAGGGATTCCCTCTTTTTAATGATGGAAGAGGTCCACCACAAGGGAGGCTTCCTTGGTGACCTAAAGGGATCAAATAGAAAGTTTAGTAGCCAATCCTACTGCCCCTTATCTTGATCACCAAATGGTTGGTCTAGGTCAAGGAAAAGAAGAGGTTTGAATATAATTTGGTACTTGCTCGAAACAAGAACACTTTACAACACACACACACACACACACACACACACACACACACAAAAAAAAAAAAATCTCCAAGCCAAAGTGTGCAATAAATACCTCTTTAGTACACCAGAAAAGTTAGATTGCTATGGCTTTTGCAAATTGCAGTTGTAAACTACTCTTCTAACAACAATAAGTCATTTGTAACAACAACAATAATAAATGCTCAAAAATACCACAATTGACAATGAAAATCAAGCATGCATCCAATAGAATATTTCCCAATTGTTAGATGTTATATATGAGTGAATTAAGCCTTTATATGAGTGCATACAACAAATAAATGTGATTCAGGTGGTTGTAGAAAACCTTTTATGACAACAAAAAATGATTTAGTAAGTTTTCCAATGTTAGTGTTTGTGTAGTTAGTAGAAATCTTGAGAGTTTTGAGAGAGTGAGTTCATAATTCACCATGAGAATGATTTAAGACTAGTGCATTTAATGGTTATGGAGTCTTTCAAATGCAAATAAGCTTGAAGGTTGGTCTAGTTGAAACCAAAAGGTAGGATATAAATCATAAGGTGCAATCAAATTTGAGCCTTAGGTCTTAGATCTTGAGGAGAGGGACTTCTAGGGTTCAAGCACATTTGGGCCCTAGAAATATTTTATCCCTTCTTGTAACTTCAACTAGGTCAAAGATCAAAAGTCTAGGGATAAAATCCTAAAGTGCTAGCAGTTTAGGGATTTAGGGTTCTAACCCTAGCAAGGACAATTAACCAAATTTATACAAAAATCACCTTGTGAGAGGAAGAAGCAATTATGTTCCTCTCTTAGGGTTTCAACAAACAAGACTTCTTGCAATACAATAAAAATTTCACCATAAACATTACTCGCATGAAAAAAAATTGCAGAAATTTACTTACTTCATCCAAGAAACCAAGAGAATGTAACCCTAATTGCAGAAATATCCATCCAAAATTAGCAAATCCATCCAGAAGAGACCTTTCCAAGCATAGTGCATGAGAGAGAAGAGCTAGTTACCCCCCAAAAAAAGGGATAAAATTGCATAAGTAGTACTCACAAAGGTGAGTGAATGATGATGTGAACAATGAAAGTGAGGCTAACCTTCTTATATGAGGCCTAACGTCTCAGTTTGTCCACGTGACATAACAAATTCATAATTCAAGTGGGGATGGCCCCTCATTTAACCTTTACAATGTGTCATAAATGAAAAATACATCAAGATAGCCCACATGTGTGAGACGTCAAGATCAAGTAGGGTTATGTCAAGCCTCCAAAGGCTAAGGTAGGGCCTCCAAAGGACATGCACATATTGTTACCAAGTTAGACATGTTTCTTATTCAAAGTGACCTCCTCCTCTCCAACCCAACCAATTCCTCCAATATGATTTCGTCTAGCATTTTGGGCCATAAGCGCATAACCCTCACCCTCAATTAATATCAATATTTGGGGGCAATCCCTTTTCATTTATCCCCTCTTTGGCTCTAGAATCCCAAAACAATGGATATTATTGTAGAATAATGAATAAAAATGATCTTTGGATCCCCATCCTTTGTTTGGGAAGCTAAAGTAATATTTTTCAAACATGCTCTAAAGGAGTGGGTGAATTCATCCTACATACCTCCAATAAAAGAGAAACACGATATGTAATTGTATTTGGAAATTCTACAAGATAAAATGGAAGAAAATGAAGTCTCCAAGAGGGATATGGTGGAATAAATAAATCTTTGTAGCAAGATACATAAATCTAATAGACTAGAAGAGGAGATGTGGCAGATAAATCGAGAAGTTCATGGTTTAAATCCAAGGACAAAAACATATCATTTTTCCACAGGAAAGGCTAGGATGTAGAAGAAATCAATCAAATAAATAAATCTAATGGCACTAGATTGGGTGATTTCTCAGCTATCCAAGAGGTTACTCATTCTCACTTTTAATCCTTATATACATATGAAGAGGATGCTAATATGGTAGCAATATTTGCAATGTTATACAACATACATCAACTAGTTTTGAATGAATAAAATGTAGTGATATCCAAGGAAATTGAGGAAAAATAAATAATTAGAGCCATCTCAGAACTCAATCCAGATAAAGCGTCAGGTTCATATGGATTTTCAATCCACTTTTACCAAGATTTCTATGTCATCATTAAGTATGACAAGAAACACATGCTCCGCCATGCTTAGAGAAAGAACAACATAGGGGGTATTACTAATTCTCCTTTCTGACTCTTATCCCCAAAGAATCCGATCCTTCAAATTTTACCAGATTCTGTCCAATTTTCCTTTGCAACTTATCCATTAAGATAATGACTAAACTGATGTCAAATAGGTTAAAAAAGGTTCTCCCTAAAATAATATTTTATAATCAGGGTGGTTTCATGCAAAAGTGTCAAATTATTGATAACATTGTTTTAGTGCAAGAGGCCATACATTCTAGTAGGGAAAATAAATAAAAGGGAACAATAATCAAAATGGGCATGGTGAATGTCTTCAATCAGGTAAGGAACTTTTTCCTTTGTGTTGTTCTCTATGAGTTTTGTTTTAATATGCATTTATTTCTTAGGTTAAATCTTGTATTGACACACCATGTATTTCATCTTTGGTAAATGAAAGGCCCATAATTTGTTTCAAAAGAAGTAGAGGGCTAAGGCTCGGGTGCCCAATTTCATCACTGCTCTATATAATTATGGAAAATTTCGTAAGCTAGCATCGAGAAAAAGAAAGGGTGATAGGTAAGTCGTAGGGAATAAATTTTGTCAAAGGAGTTAAATCCATCAGCCATTCTTAGTTTTTCGATGTTACCCTCCTTATAGGAGGAGCATCCACTATTATGTCCAATCATTTCACTCTTGTACTGGATTAATTCCTTAATGCCTATGTGGGTAAGGTTAGTGATGGGAAAATCCATGTTTATGGTTGGAATATTAGTTGGCAGTAGCTTCAAATAATTGCTAGGATCGTCGGATTCCCATGCCTATCATCTTGCACCTCTTTTAATTATTTGGGTATCCCAAATATCTCTAGGGAATCCACCCTCAATAGTTTGGCAATCAATGATTAGCAAAATAAAAAATAAATTCATGTAGTGGGGATCCCAATGGTTAAACTTGGTCGAAAAAGTGGTCCTTATCAAATATGTTAGGTCTGCACCATAAATATCAATGCTCTGCCATGATTTCTCTAAAAGGTATAATGAATCAATCATCAACGAAAATTCAAAAAAAAAAATGGTAGGGGAGAAAAACCAATACAAAAAAGTTTCATTTATTTTAATGGCACATTGTCAGGTCTCTAAAGGATAATGGTAGGTTGGGCATAAAATATATTTTCCTTGTGAATCTTTCCTTGGGAGCCAAAGTTTTGTGGCACCTAGTCACTAGGAAATGAGTGGTGAAATCAAGTCATGTTCAAAAAATATTTCTATGTAATAAAAAAAAGATGTCTAGACTATGAATTTCCTAACATAAATGGGTCCCCTATCTGGCAGTTTTGCAAGGTGGTTTCCCCTATCATCTAATCTAAGCTCACTTGGATCCCTGATAATGGAAAAATCGTTAAAATATGGGATGAGGGATTATGGGATTGTCTCCTATAAGTCACAATCAATAGCTCTCAAGGTTATGAGAATGGATGTATACTAATCGAACCATATCTCTCTTCAACCTATCATCCTAGGAGATGAGGATCAATGGATTGAATGGAAATCACTCTCTCTTCCTTCCCCTCTCATTCCTTTATTCCACTCCCTTCTCTCCTCTCTTGGTGGATGAAATTTAGTGGGAAAAACAATTGCTAGTAGTATGGGATGGATCCCTTCTAGTAGCCAATATGAGGTTAGTAAAGGTTATGAAACCCGTCTTTAGAATCTTATCTTGCCTCCTTATTCTCGATTTTGGAAACATGTTTGGAGTATTGATGGGATATCGAAGGTCAATATATTTTTCTAGTTGATGGTCTATGGAAGATTGTGTATGGTTGAAAACCTCCAAAAGTATGACATTTGTGGGCCCTTGAGGTGTGTTTTTTTAGAACTCGACGAGTGAAACTCATCAACATATATTTTTTTTACTACTCATTTACCATTCAAGCCTTAAACATTGTCTTTGAAGAAATTGGGCATAGTCTAGTTCTGCCAAAATATTGGAGTGATACGTTTATAAATTAGCACAAAAAATACAAATGACCCTTTATAAATAAGCCCATTCTTAGAAAATTTTGGATGGCAATGCCAAAATTTATCTATTGAAAAATATGGAACACTAGAAATAAGTTAGTATTCTGACAAGAAAAAATTGAGGTCTTCTTATTGAAATAATAAATGTTAATGGGATAAATGACCATAACCTTCAATTGTTGGAGCAAGATAAAATGATATGGCTTTGTGATTTATTCCAAAGGGATAAGGTGAAACCTAGAAATATTGTTAATAAACCCAATTCAACAAGAAATTGGGAGATATGTTTGGATGAACAATGATTAAAAGGTTGGTGGCTTGATCAAATAAACTTTGTTCTCTTTTTCGATGGATCTTAATGCTTGTGGAATATTAATTATCGATAGGGTTTTATTATGAGTTATTACATGTTTTAGGTTGATGGTTTTTTCTCTAGTTCCTAAGCATAAGGTAGTGGGTCTCCTTGAGATGCAAATGACCCATAGAGTCAAGCCTTTGGAGTCTTCTTTTGCAATATCTGTTGGTGGCTTCAACGTTTGGTTTGTGAAGGGGAGTAAATCATATCATATTATTTGGGGTAAGTGGGTTACTATAATGTCCCTTTCCAAATGATCTCTCCAGGAGATTGACGAAGTAGCCTAAGTGATTCTCAGAGGCTATCGTCAATGGAAAAAGGGAATTAATTAATTATTTAATTTCCAAGGAGCAAAAAAGTAACTTATTAAAAGTGACATTGAGTAATTAATAAAAATAGGTTCTTCAAGTGACTTAAAGTTTATAAAGTCACTTTGATTTATTGAAAGGGGTAAAAGGGTCCAAAAAGGGGTCAAAAAATAGATAAAAGGGAAATGAGGGGCACCCTCTCTCATTATTCACTTATCATTTTCTAAAATCGAATTGAGAGAGCTCTTGGATTTATCTCTTAATACGATTTATCCATTAGTTTAATGCTTCAATCATCACTTAGGGGCTTGCAGTGCTTGAACTCCCAGTGGTCCTGCCCATCCCGAGGCATACCTCTGGCTCAAGCACTTAATTGTGGATTTTCCCCACAATCAAGCCCATAGCTTGCTACCCCATTTACCAAAACCTTAGCAAGTATTGTGCCTTATGAACTACCTGGTTAGAGCTCCCTTGACTCTTATTTAAGTATATAGGGGCCCATGATTGCAAGATATTAGATATTATTTTTGGGATTAGCTGCGTAGTGTAAGATATTATTTTTGGGATTAACTGCGTAGTGTAAGTCATTAATCTATGACCCATATTCATGAGTATTAGTCATGAAGGGGATTTGCAAATCTTAGAGGGCTTAGCTAATGGGTAGAAACAGTTTGCACAACTCTTGACGCAGTTAATTTCTAGTAAATAGGAAAACCAAAACAATGGGGGTAATAATGGTTTGGGAGGCACTAATGAACACGACAAGGGAAACAATGGTGCAGGTGCAGAGGGTTCCTATGGGAACAATGGAAACCATGTAGAGGGAAGCAACAATCATATTCTAACACAAGTTGGCACTATAACCATAGGTATAATAATTCTTAGGCCTCTTATGACTCATTTTGGGGGGAACCAAAAAACATGGAATCAAGGGAACCAAGGACAGGGTGAGACCTTTAATGATTATTGGAGGGAGTACCAGGCTCTTAGTGAGGACTTTCAGGCAGCCATGTCACTACAGGACTACTACAATATCAAGTACATGAACAAACTGAGGGAGGTCAACAACGTTCAATAGAAAATTGATCTCATGAGGAATATTGGGAAGCTCACCATCCCCTCCTTTGATGGTTTGAACAAATGCACAGCTAGAGAATGGGTTCAGAAGTTGGACATATACTTCCAACTTAACACCATTTTGGAGGCAGAAGCGATTAGATTCACTACCTTGCATTTGGACAAAGAGGCCCATGATTTGTGGTACTATGGATTGGTCACTCTGGGACATCTCGACATTACCTCCTATCTAAACTTCACACATAAGTTGATGGAGAGGTTTGATAGGAAGGATCCAAAATTACATTTCATAGAGTTGGCACAACTCAAATAGGTTGGGACACGGGATGCTTACACTATTGAGTTTCAAAATCTTGCAATCACAATGTCAAATATATCTGAGTAGAGATTGGTGATGTTGTTCATGGAGGGTTTAGTTGAGCCACTACATGGTTGGGTAAAATCCTTAAAACTTGGGACTCTACAGGATACCATTATCGGGACATGAGACATGGAGGATGTGGTCTCAAAGATAAAGACTTTCTCCAAACCTTTCATTCCACAGAAACATAAAGATAAGAAACCCTTCCAGAAAGAAGGAACTAGAAAGGAGAATTTGGATGAGGCAACTCACAATGAGTTGAGAAGAAATAAAATTTTCTTCAACTGCAAGGACCCTTGGGAACCTGGACACAGGTGTATGGGAAAGGGTGAGGCACAATATATAGAAGTGATTTCAGATAGTGAGGAAGAGGAGAAATCATAGAAGGTACAGGATGACGAGAAAGGAAGATCAATTGATGAGAAACCACATGAGGAGGTCAAGAGTGGAGATATCACCACTCTATCGAGTGTCCCTATATTTCACACCTTCATGATCTATGGTGTAGTACAAGGTCAATGGGTCATAGTATTGATTGATGGTGGGGAAACTCACAACTTCATCGACTTAGCTTTGGTGGCTAGGAGGGGAATTTCTACGATGGACTTTGAGGGGTTTGATGTAGTGGTAGTTGGTGGGCGTGTTATTCCTAGCACATAGAAGATCCCATAGTTATGCATAGCATTGGGAAACTACATTGTGACCGTTGATTTCTATGTAGTTGAGTTGAAATACATTAATATCATATTGGGTGTCCAATTTCCTGTTTCCATAGGAAAACATTATGTTGACTACCAAGCCATGTAGCTAGAGTTCAAAGTAGTAGATGGTAGGAAGGTGGTTTTGAGGAGCATGTCAAGTGATTCTCCCATGATCATCTCAGCCAAACGAACGGAGGGTATATTCAGACACAGGTATTTCTCTTATGTAGCAGAGTGTTTGATCACTATTGAGAAACCTTCATACAAAAACCATTAGTATCATATAGACATACAAACACTGTCGAGCAAGCATGACCAAGTTTTTGGATAGATACCTCTAGGGAGACCACCAGATAGGGGATTTGATCACACTATTTAATTGGAAGAAGGACAAAAACCCATGATCACCACTCCCTACAAGCATCTAAGGAAATTCAAGGATGAGATTGAGAAGGCCATTAAGTAACTACTAGAGATGGGACATATCAGGCCTAGATTTAGTCCATTAGATTCTTCTACAGTGTTGGTGAAGAAGAAGGATGGAATAATGTGGATGTGCATTGACTATAGAGCATTAAATAGAAATACAATCAAGAACAAGTACTGTATTCTCAGGATTGACGAGCTTTTGGATGAGTTGCACGGAGCAGTGTATTTTTCGAAGATCGATCTTCGATTGGGGTACCACCAGATCATATTCAGAAGGCAGGATATTCCCAAAACTGATTTCAGATGTCATTATGGGCATTATGAGTTTCTATTCATGCCATTTGGGTTGACCAACACACCAACCACCTTTCAGTCCTGCATGAACCACATATTCAAAAAGTATTTGAGGAAGTTTTTGTTGGTATTCTTTGATGATCTTCTGATATATAGTAGGACATGGGAGGAACACTTGGAGAATTTGGATGAGATATTGAGCATCATGGAGGAATAATCATTGTCTGCCAAGAAGTCAAAGTGTGAGTTTGTCATGAAAAACATCTTATACTTTGGTCACATGGTTAGTTCTCATTGAGTACAGGTGCATAGGGAGAAGATACATGCTATATTGGATTGGCCACCACCCAAAAATCTTACACACTTATGTGTTTTCTTTAGGATTTGTAGCTACTACAGGTGGTTTGTGAAAGGGTTTTCATAGTTGGTTGCACCAATTATAGATCTCATGAAGAAAGGGGCGTTTAGGTGGATAGAGGATGCTCAAAGGAAATTCGACGAGATGAAGGAAGTGATGATCACTTTCCCAGTTCTAGAACCTCCTTATTTCACTTAGCCCTTTGTGCTTGAGTGTGATGCATCGAGTGAGGGGATAGGATTAGTTTTGATGTAGCAGAGGCATCTGATAGCATACAAGAGAAGAAATATCATAGAGTCAAGGAGACTCTACTCCATCTACAACAAGGAAATTCTCCCCATAATGCATGCCTTAACGAAGTTTAGACAATACTTGGTAGGTGGAAAATTTATGGTTAAGACTGACCACAACAACTTGAGGCACTTTTTGGAGAAAAAAGACTTGAATGAAAGGAGACATAAGTGGGTTAACAAACTACAGGAATATGACTTCGACATTGAATATGTAAAGGGAATGAAAAAGGAAGTTGTTGATGCTCTCTCAATGAAATCAAAGATATATTCACTTGTGGATATTTCAGCTGATTGGAAATCTTATCTCTTGGTGGAGTATTCCAAGAAAAAAATTGCTTGTGAGTTGATGGACCGTAGTGTACAGGATGAAAGGTACAAAGTGGTGGATGATATCATCTAATACAAAGACCACATATACTTAGTCTCATAATCTATTTTTAGGGACCCAACCTCCCTAACCCCTCACATAGGTAGAATAATATATTTCCATGTAATAAAGGCCAATATTAATAAGGCCTAGCAATAAGGAAGAATAAGTCAAATGTAAGAAGACCTAATAGAAGCTTCTGTTTTTAGAAGGATCTTCTTCTAGATTGTACTTTTGGATAGATATATTTAGTACAAATAGGAGTATAGGGTATGAGAATTTTTGTCTTGAGAATTATTGTAATAGGGCATTGCTCTACTGGAGGTTGCCCCCTCGAAGAGGCAAGTGAACATTGTTTCCTGTCATTAAAGGTATTATTATTGTGTTGTGGTTTCATATATTGTGTTGTTCTGTTGTTATTCTCTGCAATATTTCTGTTTTCATCTATTATAATAAATCTGGTACCTTACAAGTGGTATTAGAGCACTTTCCTTGGAAAAAAATTGTGGGTTAATTTTTTTTAGGGTAGAGACATATTCCAACGTATTAAAGCTATAGATATTTGTCATTTAGCACATAAATCTGTGGTTGGGGAAGTATACACATAGGAAATACAAGTGGTACTTAAGCACACATTGTTGGCCACCCTTTTAACCCCTATTGGTACCCCTTCAAGTGGTAGCGCATTAGACAACACATGTATACGGATCAACCTAGATATCTTGAAGCCCTTCATAAATAAACAAATCAATCGCCTGACTGGTATAGTGCCACTGAGAAAAACACTCAGGAATATACTCTCAAGTACATGAGTAGTCAGGTAGTACAGCTAAGGGCACAGTCTAGCCTCCTTAGTTTGTTCCCTAGGATATTAGGTCGAGTACTACTATTGGACCCCGCGCGTATATCAAAGAGCTATAGCACAAAGAAAACCCTTATTTGTAGAAACCCTGAATACCCTAAACTTTGGGACGAAAACAAAAATAGGACAAACAAGATCTATTGTTGTGCAACTGTGCCTCCTGCATTCTGATTGCGAAATTCCTACACATTCTTTCCTGTTAAACATTTGTCCATTTCCCCACTGCATTATTATTCAGATCGGAGTATAACTCTGTTGGAGTAAAAAAAAAGTGTGAATCGTGCCGGCACCATTATTTGAGATCTATCCCATTGGATTTATCTCTTCGCCCTGATCTTAGTTATTTCTATCATTTTTTAGCAACTTTTTTTTTTCCATGGACTCTACCCCTTCCCAATACCCCTATTTGGCATCTATCCCATTGACTTCCTCTTTGTGCATTGATTGTCGTGGTACCAACCACCGGTAACCCCTTTATGTTCAGACCCACTTTTCTCCCTGTCCCAACCCCATGGATTACACTCGCAGCCAATATTGGGAACAATGTCTCACTAGCTTGGCCAAAGATCATGACCAAACCCGGATTGATATTTCTTTAATTACTTTCAGTATTGGAAACATCAACTCTTGTCTTGATCCGCTCGAATCACTTCAGCAATTCCAGGATGAAGTGAACACTTTGACCTCCTTGTTTAAGCCCACCCCATATCCTTTCTCTTCTTCCACACCTTATAACCTTGATGGTCTTGAATCCTCCCATTCGACCTCTTTTCCTCCCCACCACTTTCAGTGGGACCTACGTCCCTCTCGCGTGGAGGTGAAAAAAATTGATGGCTCGGATCCCATAGGTTGGGTCATTCAAATGGAACACTATTTCTCTTTGTACAACATTTCTCTTTGTTCTCCATCTAGATCTAAAACGTTGGAAATGGTGGAAATGGCGAAAAAATGTTTGCCAAGGGTATGTGGCTTGGACACAATTTGTTGCAAGACTTTATGAATGCTTTGACACTAAAACCCACTATTTAAGTTGTTTGACAAAGTTGAAACAATCTGGCACAGTGGAAGACTTTATAGTTTATTTTGAGTGATTGGATTTCCGCACAGAGGGCATGTCTAATGTTTTTTTTCTGAGAATGGTTTATCAGTGGCCTCAAGGATGATACGCATGCCCATGTCCTCATGGCTCACCCTCAGAGTTGAGTGGAAGCTACTAAAATATCTAATGAAGCACAATGTGTTGTCTCTTTTCAAACCAACAAACCCTCCTTTATTCCTCACCCTAAAACAATCAGTCCCACTTCTCCTTCCTCTCCACTAAAGATCTAGAAATTGACCATGGCAGAAATGGTTGAACGCCAACTCAAGGGACTTTGTTATAATTTTGATGACAAATATTTTCCTGGGCACAAGTGTAATGAACACAATATTTTTATGGCCATCTCTGCGGATGTTTCTAAAGAAGATGTAGAGGCTCCCCCTGTGGCCGAGTCACTTCAACCCACTGACATGACTCCACCTTTCGACCCTACCGAAGTTGAACCAATCATTTCCCTGAATGAACTCATTGACTTTTCTGCTCCCTAAACCCTCAAGCTAATTGGTTACATTAAGCATCAGAAGGTCATCATCCTTGTTGACAGTGGAAGCACCCATAATTTTATTCATCGCCACATTGCCCAAGAAGATAATTGTTATATCTGAGCAGTCAATAATTTTCAAATCATGATTTCCAATGGTGGGTCCATGAATTTTGGGGGGCGTTGTGAAAATGTGCATATCCAAATTGGTCAATACCACATGAAATCTCATTTGTTTTCTATCGACATGGTAGGTTGGGACATTGTGTTGGGTGTCGAATGGCTAAGGACTCTAGGTCCCATTATCATGGATTTTAAGGAATTAACCATGCAATTCAACTAGGAGGGCCAACATTATAATTTCCAAGGAATCACAATAGGTTCCCCTGAGATCATCAGTTCCCATCACATGGAAAATCTCCTCAAAAAAGGTCATTCTGGCATTATTGTACAACTCCATTCCATTCACGCCACTGAGACACCCTTTGTGCCGCTGGACCTCCAATCCATCCTCTCCAAACATCAAACTGTTTTTTCCACTCCCTATGGACTTCCTCTTTACCGTGGTGTTCATGATCATTCCATTTCCCTTGTCCCCAACATCCTTCCTCCCAATGTTCATCCCTATCATCATCCCTTTGCCCAGAAAAATGAAATTGAGAAAATTGTTCAAGAATTGGTCGTTGTCGGCATTATCCATCCTAGTACGAGACCCTATTCTTCTCCTGTGGTCATGGTACTTGAGAAAGAAGGATCTTGGTGCACGTGTCCTGAATTTTGTGCCCTCAATAAACTCACCATCAAAGAAAAATTTCCCATTCCAATCATTGATGATCTCTTGGATGAATTGAGTGGTGCCCAGTTATTTACTAAACTTGATCTTCGTTCTGGCTACCACCATATACATATAAAAGAGGAAGACATTCCTAAGACTACATTTTGAACTCATGATGACCACTATGATTTTTTGGTCATGCCCTTTGGCTTGTGTAATGCTCCCTTCACTTTCCAAAGTCTCATGAATCATGTCTTTCATCCTTTTCTTCGTCATTTTTTCTTAGTTTTCTTTGATGATATTCTCATCTATAGTAAAACCTAGACAACCCATATTTCTCATGTGGATCAAGTTCTACATATACTCTGTCAGCACCAACATTTCCTCAAACAATCTAAATGTGCTTTTGGAGCCTCAGAAGTTGAGTAATTGGGTTATATTGTTGGCAAGGCAGGTGTCAGGGTGGATCCTAAGAAGATTGAAGCTATATAGGATTTTCCTCGCCCCAAGACTCTCAAAATCTTGCGTGGTTTTCTTGGTTTAACATGATATTATCGCAAGTTTGTTAAGAATTATGGAAAGATTGGACCTTCCGTATTTCACAAAGACCTTTTTCCTGGAATTTGATGCTTTTAGGAGAAGAATTGGAGCATTTCTTATGCAAGATGGTCGACCTTTGGTCTTTACCAACAAAAAACTATCATAGTGACATTTGGGCCAATCAATCTATGAAAATGAAATGTTGGATGTTTTGCATGCAGTGGATCTCTAGCACCCTTATCTATTGGGGCAATGCTTCCAAATTAAGACAGATAATCAAAGCCTCAAGTATTTTCTAGAGAAATTCCCTTCCTCCCCGGAGAAACAAAAATGGGTGACTAGGCTCTTTGGATATGATTATGAGATCATTTACAAGAAAGGAAAATAAAATGTGGTTGTTGACGCTCTTTCAAGAAAATATGAAGATGAAGGGTCCCTTTTTTCCCTCTCCTTCATTGTACTAGATTGGCTCCAAGTTTTTCTTCAGGAATGGCTACAAGATCCTAAAATTCCGCATCTCATCCAACAATTGCAAGCCAATTCTCTAGTTTACCTAGGGTACTCTTGGAACAATGATGAGCTTCACTACAAAGGTCATTTGTATTTAAGTAAACAGTCACAACTTAAATCCACGATGCTTTCTAATATTCATGCTACACCCACAGCTGGGCACTCAGGGTTTACCAAAACCTATGACCGAGTCAAACGTTGTTTTTTATAGGATGGTATGAGACATGACGTTCTCAATTTTGTGGCATAATGTGATGTTTTTCAATGCAACAAGGGTGAAACAGTCAAATCTCATGGCACACTACAACCACTTTTGATTCCACCCGCTATTTGGAGGGATATCTCTATGGATTGTATCGTGGGATTACCTAAATCGGGAAATAAGTCATTCATCATGGTGGTAGTTGATCATCTTTCCAAGTATGCTCATTTGTATGCTCTTCAACACCCATTTACCACCTCCATTGTGGCTCAATGTTTCATAAATCATGTCTTCAAGCTTAATGGAATGCCTCATTCTATTGTTTATGATCGAGATCCCACTTTCACCAGAAATTTTTGGCAAGAACTGTTCAGGCTATAGGGCACCCAATTGCATCTCAACACAACCTATCATCCCTAGAATGATGGTCAAATTGAATTTGTCAACAAGTGTTTGGAAACATATTTGAGGTTTTTTGCATCTGCAAGAAAAAATCAATGGGCTCAATGGTTACCACTAAATAAATGGTGGTACAACACTTCTTATCATTGATCCAGGTGGATATTAGTGGCCACACACCTATTCCAACTGGCTCCTCGTGTCTGTTTTTTTATTCAACGCGTATTTTTGTACTACTTTATAATGTGAGTTCTACACTTCTGGAGTTGTTTGAACCCTCACACATTCTCCATGTGGATACGGGTCGCCTCTCGCCTAATCCAACTAGATTATTTTGTATGTTTTCATGTCAACACATCTTGTTGTACTTCCGGGGATGTTTTGGGGCCCTAAATGTTGTTTTCTTGACTCTCCACAGTTAGACTGTAGACGAAGTCAAGTCTTATGGCAAGATGTGTAGCTCTTTGAAATACCTTTCCAAAGGGATATCACGTGCCTAAAACAAAGGTCGTATGCAAAAGTTATGACCCTAGTAAGTTGAGGTTCCAAATTACACCAACTTACCCATAAGGCCCACATGAATTTTGGAGTTTCACCTTCTAGGGTTAGTTTTTCTGATGTCTAGGGTTTTGTCATTCATGAGTAATATGAAAAGGGCTTCTAGAGCCTCATTGCAATATATTATTCTCAGACGGATGTGTGTAGCAGCCACATCTCTTCTCAGATATAGCTACCACCATTCGAGCAAGTTTCATTTCTACAGTTTTACAATTTCAACCTATTTCATTATTTAATAGAAGATATTGTTCACTGAATATTTTTGTTATTCTTCCTATCTCTGTCTTTATGGTATTCAGTATGTTAATCAGTTCGTTCTGCTCCTAAATCCATATCAGTGGTATCAGAGTGGTCTACTCTTCATTTATTTTTCTTCGTGCATGTCCCCAACAAGGTCTAGGTACAAGAAGTTAGGACTCAAACCAATCGATCCATTACCATATCGATCGCGCTGAGACCAACAACAACCCATGGGAGATGAAAAGAAATATGATGGAGTAGGAGATCCTATTAAAATGTTGTTCAAGGAAGCCCTCGCGTGACAAAGGAACTAAATGATGGACAAATTCACGCAGATCCTTCGACGGTTTCCCACGGAATAAGAATATTCATCAGGTGGCCATGCAACCCCCTTCAAGGTATAAGTAAATTTTGATATTCCATTATTTTAAGTACTGATATATGTGGATGTTGTAGATAAATGGTTAAATCTGCTTGAAGGATATTTTTCGGTCCACAATTTTTCCGATAGGGAAAATATCACTTTTGCACTCCTCCAAGACGTTCCCCATGTTAAAGACAGGTGGGATACTTACTCTGAGCAAAGGGTCCTGGAGGAATCTGCAATTTTTGTGGTGGCCCCTACATTGGATTCCTTCTTAGATGCCATTAAAGAACAATACTACCCTGTTGGAAGATACGAGGACCAATACACCAGATGGACCACAATACATCATGAAAGGGACCAGATAGTACCAGACTTCACCAATATTTTCCATACCCTCCACACGAAATTGGGTATCAAATATTATGAGCGTCATCTAGTGCTCAAATATTGTGGTCATTTGCATAGATACATTCAAACAAAAATGGATTTCCTAGACATCACCTCATTGGGCACAACTTATAGATACGTTGTCAATATCAAGAAAAAATTTAAGCAAAAATGGAGAGAGTTTGGATCTGCAAACCCCTCACAGTCAAAGTAGGGAAAAAGAAACCCCAACCCACATAGCAGGGGACCAAGTCGTGATGGTCGCCCTCAAGACAATTCGTCCAAGTTGCAACACAAGAAGGGACACGAGAAGATGAAGAAGGACACAGGAAAATGGTGTGAGTACCATAAAAGACATTGGCAGAACACCGACGAATGCTGCTCCAAGCAGTCCCTTGTGGTCAAGCTGGAGGATTCTGAGTAAGAGGCCGATTTTGATTCCAATTCAAATCATGAAGGAGGGAAGCGAATTATCGATGTTGAACCCAGTTCCACAGTCACTACCACCAAATTCTGGCCAAGCAAATCATAAGAACTAGAGGAAGGAGAACACCTCTTTCACTCACAGATGTGGATCAAGGGGGCTCTGATTCACTTTAAGGGGGCTCTGATTCACTTAATTGTCGACAATGATAGTCAGAAGAACCTAATTTCATCATAGGTCATCAAGCGGTTGAACCTGCCAACGACACCTCACCCACAACCCTACACCATCGGCTGGCTTCGTCAAGTAAGAGATCTTTGTGTCAACCAATAGTGTCGTTTTTCCTACGACATCAAGCCTTCAAAGATGAGGTATTGTGTGATATTTCTCCCATTGAATTTTGTGATGTTCTTTTAGGAAAACCCTATTTTTGGAAGCGTCATGATGTGTATGACTCTAGACCCCACAGTGTTATTATTATTTTGTGTAGACAATTGTACATGATCCAAGAGGTGGTACTGCCTATTGTTATTTATTTAATCTCTTATAAGAAATGAAGTAAGGTCATTTCACAGACCTGGAAGTTTGTCTTCTTTGTGATATGTTCTCACAATAAGCAAAAGGTCACCACCACATCCATGGCCTCTATACAATGCCTCTCTTTGTAGCAGAATCAAGTGGACAGGATCGTGGAAGAATACAAAGACATCTTCGTCTCACCTACAAGGGTACCGACACACTGCCAAGTCAAGCATCAAATTGATATGACCCTCAGTGCACCTCTAACTAATAGACCAGTCTATCGGCACTCGCTGATGGAGAATGACGAAATCAGGCGTCAAATTCAAGAGCTTCTTCAAAAGGGGCACATCAGACCCAGCTCCTCCCCTTGCGGAAGTGTTGGTACACAGGGGAAGACCCAGGGTTCAACTCTAACAGCGCACCAACAAGCCCTAACTACTGGCCCTTTCGGAAACACATGTAGAGAAGACGCAGTCTCACTCGAAGTAGCAATAGGGATTTGCAGGACATAGGTTTCTACAACCAAAGGAAATGCAAGTGAATCCAGAAGAACAACACACAGAGATCTAGTTACCCTTTACCAAGATTAAACCTACTTCGCACAGTTATATCTCAGATCTAACACAACAATGCATCAACAGTATAAAAGAAGGTAAATAACACAGAATCAATCACATTGAACAACAAAATATATGTGGTTCACCCTCTCCGTGGGGATACGTCCACAGAATTATGTTTCTTGTTATATTATATGAAAACATATAGTTCTATTTGCGCACTTAGCTTGCAGATATCTTTCTCTCCTTCTCTCTTCCCTCCCTACGCACCCAGTTGTAGGGTCGATCTTTGCACCCAGCTGAAGATATTACAATCCAAGAACACGATCATACACCAACAATCAACAATAATCGCTCTCTTCACCCATAATGACCAACTAATGACGAACCCCTCTTCTCTCATCTAGGTATTTATATATACATTACAATTACTCTCGGACAACCTTAGACAAAAGTCTAAGTGTCAAAACCCTAATTTCCAAAACCCTATATATCTAAAACCCTAGATCCACTTGACCCGTATTTTTAGGGCTTCGTCAGCCTGTCTTTCCTTCTTTCCCGCGAAGTGCTCCAAAGAATCCGCTGGTGGATTTTTCCGCTTGTTGAGTTGTCCATGATCCATCTTCCTTGTTGATCTGTCTTCCTCGATCTTCTCGTTCAATGATTTGTTTTTCCTTACTTCACTCCTTCTTTTCTGGTTCTTTGACCACTTCATCCCAATCTCATAAAATGTGCCTTCCATGCAGTTCATACTTCGCATTTCTTCCTTAAACTTTGCTTTCTTCCATAACCAAGGGACAACAGGCCCCCAACACTCACATGTGACTCGTCCTGAGGCACTGCAAGACTGAACATTATGTTTCACTTCGACTTCAGATTGTGTGAAGCAACCTGTGATTTCTTCTCTATCTTCCATACTGTGTGCAGACTGTCTTTTCTTTGTCT
>SNQJ01S0048860.1:17137-47447 GCA_010110895.2 Picea sitchensis | reverse complement strand
ATAAAAAGCCATGAAGAAACCTCATTTTCTCAAGGAATTTCATGTAATGTTATGCTGCCTATATTGTTTTAAGGACTCCATCCTTGACAAGATCACTTTGGCACCATTTCATTGAGCAATCCACCTCTCCATTGAGTGGATTTACAAAGGAGTTCTTTCATCACCATTTTCATTTTTCTTGTTGTAAGGAGAGCAAGTTTGTGAGGGTCCAAGAGCCTTCCCTTGGAGGAAGAAGGGACTCATAGTCCCCTTTCTTCTTGGTGCTTTGATTTCATCAATAGATCAGCCTAAAAACATTGGTGATATTGGTCTTTTTGTGTTTGTTATCTCTATATCCTTATGCTTATGATAGTTTTTATTAGTTTAATTCTTGCTTATAGTTTTGTTTTTCTTTCTCTAACTCTTTCCTCTACAGCTGTCATGCTCAGCAAGACCCAACTGGGCATGTAAGCACCTCTTATTTTCTCACCAAGGTGATGAAAATGGTGCAACACATAACTCTACTTGTTATATGTAATATATATACAACTGATTATGTTTCTAATATATGTATAATATGTACACAATACGAATTTTAATCTAAATCCGCGAAAATCGAATATAAATTGATTTTTATTTATGTTAAGAAATAGTGAAATTATTATTTAATCTATTTATATTCTAGAATTGAAATACCATACTGTCTAATTGAAAACAGAGATAACAAATAGTAGAATATGTTTAGACTGCAAGAAATTTCTGTATTCATTAGACTAATGAAATAAAACTAACGAACTGACCTGTTATCGTATCCCATATTTGTCCTGTGTATAGCATCCAATCTCCCTGTCTGATGAGGCAAACCCGCAACAGATCCTACAAATGCTTTTCATAAACGTGAAGTAGTAATGGTTGAATCCAAATGATAGAACATATAAGAGATATAGTAACAATAATCTTATAATTTCACAAGTAGCCACATTAAGATAAATCCTGTTGTGAAAACTTGTGTATAAATGTTCAACAAATGATGAAGATAAATCTCTTAATCTCAAGTTTGAACAGAATGATTATTGTATGTTAAATCTGGAACATAAGACATGGATAGCATATAAATTTTTATCATACCAATCTATAGTAAATCACAACAACAAAAGCAATCATAACTTAATTACAAATTGAAACAATCATAACTTGAATAAAACCACAATGTGGAAAAGCTAAAGTTGTAACCAGTATTATATTTCATTCAAGTCTGTAAATAAAAAACCATAGTCTTGCCCCAGGAAAAGATGGTTTGAATTTTACAAAATAACATACTTATATAGGTTCCAGGAACAAAATGTTTCCTGGTGATAACATCAAATCTGTTCAAAAATGTGGGGGATGCAACCTCCCAGATTTTACTTGATATCAAAAAACTAACAGCCTAATCTATTTACTAAAAACATAAAGATGGTGTGGCTGAGAGATCCCAACAGTGCTTCAAATCTCCTTAGAAATCATGGGTTCCTGTTAACAAACAAAAATGAGGAAATTTTAGATATGTTTTCAATTATCAAGACAAGCAATTCGAATTTTTCTAACTAGCTACAGAATCTCAAGATTCTGTAGCTAGTTATAATTATAACTATAATCATATTTTATTCAATCAAACAAAACAAAGTAAAAAGTAATCTATGCAAATAAATCGTGTATCCTAAATTGAAAAATATAGAATCATACTAAACTTTGAAAGAGATCATACCTCAAATTAAGGGATTAAAACAAATCAAGTAATTTTAGAGTTTACTATTGTTGTCGTTGCTTCCACGTTCTTAAAAATAAAAGACTCTGTAGTTTTTAGGCGTTTGTCCTTTGCTTGAGCTATGGATTGGAGCCTACTGTTCTCATTTGTTAATGAATCCATTTGGTATTTTAGAGATTTAAGCCTGGACTGTAGCAAAGGCACATCTACATAATACCTGTCGATCCAGGATCGACATTCATTACATTGAGGTTGTAGAGACTATGCATTGGCACTGATATTATTAATGATTGGAGCATCGTCCAAGTGGAAGGTAGGTTTTTCATGGAATTTGATGCCAGAAAAATAAGGATTGTCCTTTAGACATGGTGGCAGGTTGGTAACATAATCATAGGGCCTATCAGGGCAAAGTTCATATGAATATGGATACTCTTCGGCCAAGAACCTTTCAATTTCCGAATCTGAATCCTCACTTACCTCAATTGTATTTTTTGTGTCTGCACAGGGCTTGGGCTTGTTTTGAGCACATCATGAAATCCAACAAGTGGCCTTTTTATTCTTATGATTAACATCGACACTACCCCTAAGATTCTTCCCTGTGGGTTTTTTAACAACCTTAGTACAACTCTTAGGATACGAATCTGGTTGAGTGTCGGGTTGAGTAGAATCACGGTAGGTCGAGGGTTCCAAATTAGAGACAGGATCACAGGGCATGAGCGAAGGAGGAGAGATGATAGGTTTCACAAGGGTTTCTGTGATAACAGGCTTGTCAACCTGTCCCAACTCATTATTACCAAATCCATTTCGTAACAGAAAAGCATCCCAACAATCATTGTTTAATTGCAACTGATGCACAATGATGATTTTGATTAAACCATGATGGAATAAACTAGAATCAGACTTCTGCCTCTTAAACCACTTTCCCATATTGTATAGACTTCTAAGAAGAAAGTAGGGCATGTTCAATGGGAAATCAATGAAGCTCATAAGAAATCGCAGGTGATACAAGAAAACCAACCCAAATCTCCCTTCACACGTAATAAACTGTTTCACAATAGCTAACAGATCATGCCATCTAGGTTTTAAAGATGAGACAGGCATACCTCGGTCGCAACTAGTAATTTTCCTTGAGGTGAACAACAATGACCAGGGAACCTCTTCGACTTTTGAGTTCTTAAACCACTTTTGGCCGATAGCTGGTAAACCTGTAGCTTGGTGTTCGTTTCTAAGTCATCTCTGGCGTTGTCATATGATAACAAGGTTTGGATGCCATTGAGCTCAATCCTCACCATTGGATCCATGGCGAACAAAGGGGAAACAACACCGAAATCGGAGGTAGGGTTTGATAAGAAAACACAGAGGCATAGCCCCGAGTTTCCACAAAACAATGCAAAGATAGTTCGAAATGGTAGGCAGAAATGTTAATCAACATGCATGGGAAAGAGATCATGAAGCCCGAGGCCATACAAAGCAATACTATCACACTATACCTCATATGATACCTTGGGATATGGGTAGTGTAAGGATGTAAGCACTTGAATACCATAGAATGCACACTCATGAATTGATTACAAGGCAAATGTATCAAATAAACATTGTGTTAAAAGAATTTTATGAATCAAACCCCATTAATATTAATCAAATATTGATGAATGGGAGGTTTTTTACTTATGTAACCAAGTCATGTTTAAGACCAAGGGGTTATAAACAAGGAAAACAATCATGTTCATAACAAAATATGACAATTCGACAATAGACCATATGAACAATTATCCTTTGATAAAAAATCAAAACAAAGTGTGGATTCCAGCAGCAAGTTTTCATGCTTATAGTCATGAAAACAAAAATCGAAAGGAAGGTATGTAAAAAGCGACAAGTGATAAGTATCATTGCTCATGATGAGTAATGCAAATTTAGAGACCCTGTGTAGGCACCTTATAAACAATAGAAATTACATTATTGCTGCCAACAATGGTGACATGCTGGGAGAAGTAGTTATCTCTGCCAAATGAACGAGTTCAGATTAGGATAATAAAAAAAAACTTCAAATCAAAAACAACCAAAAAGCTGTCGGAACATCATTATCAATTATAAAGCATTCCAGTTTTAGATTACTGTTATTTTAAAGAGACAAAAACTGACAATAATCTTAACAGAAGAGAGTCACGATATTAAAGTTAAAATCTTCAATACTGTTGACAGAGCCGTTTCTACCAGCAGGTGTCCATAGCCTTGACAGGGATGTCATTTAACCCACTTCGATATCTGTATCCTACCAAGAAGTTCCAGATCAGAACGAAGGACATTTAAGTTCAAAAGAATCCATATCTGAGAATTTTCATATACCTGACATTGCTTTGCTGCCAGCGGGCCTGTTCAGTACCCCAACGAATTTATCTTGGCGTCATGCATGCATTTACTCGCTGCCAGCAGACCTGTTCAGTATCCTGGCGAGTTTACAAGCACTTCCCATAGCTCTATGAAGGTTTATTTAGTTTTAAAGATATTTAATAGAGCGGGGTGACGCTGAAAATCCTGATTTTTGGACACATCTTAGTAAATAATAGACCTTGAAGAAACTTTTTAGCTGTCCTTCATTAAGATCTAGAAATAGTTTGTTAATAAACCGACTTTCTAGAGCAGGGAGACATCTCTGAGTTGTTCTCTTAAGGAATAGGGAAAGCTAAAAAATAATTTTTATGGATGATCGTGAGTACCTTCAGTTGCATATTGAAATCAAGAAACGCCTTTGAAACAATGAGTTATCGTTAACATGGCTGCAAACTCAGAAAAATATCACAATTTATGTTTAAACAACTTTCAGCAGTCATTTTTGAAGGGAATTTTTTTTGTTATCATTGTCTGAACTAGCCCATGATGCAGGCATGTGTGTTTCAAAAAGAAAGACTGATAAGCATAAAGGAAAAAAAAACAAAACAAACCAGTAAAGAAAAACAAACAACAAGCAAAACAAAAATATTTACATAGTGTACATGGGAGTGTTATCAGGCAAAGTACTTTTTTAGAGCTTGGCCATTCACCAGAAAGGTGTCTGGATGTCCCTCTAATTTCTATAATCGGAAGGAACTGGGACCCAACTTCTCAACAATTACGAATGGTCCCAGCCACAAGTTATGAAACTTTGTATGCTCTCCTTTTCCCTCATGAGGTTTATCCCATTTTAGGACAAGGTCACCTACCTCAAAATTTTTGTTAGAGGCAGAATTGGAATCAAACCAGTTTTTAACAGTGAGTTGATGTTGATCCAATTTCCATTTTTCTTGAGTCCTCACTTCTTCTAATTTTAACAAAGCATTAATTCGACTTTCCAAAGGGGGACAATCTTCTTCCTGTACTTTTTGTGCTAACTGCAGAGATGGAAGAAGGACATGTGGTGGAATAATTGCCTCTCTGTCGTAAACGAGAAAGAAAGGTGAGTTACCCACATCAGTTTTAGGAATTACTCTATCAGTCCAGATTGAGTTTAACAGTGCGTTATGCCAGTTTTTATGGTTTTCGGAGACTGTTCTCTTGATTATTTTGATTAGATTTTTATTAGTCGATTCTATCAAACCATTTCCTTGGGGGTAATAGCTGGAAGAATACTTTAATTTAATTCCTTTTTCTAGAGAGAAATCACTCATCTCAAGAGATGAAAAATAATAGGCATTGTCAAATACTAGGCATTCAGGAATACCGAAGCAGGTGATAATATTTGAATTCAGGAAAGATATTACCTGACTGGTATTTACATCTTTTAATGGGGCAACCTCAGACCACATGGTGAAGTAATATGTGGTTGTTATGATATACTTATGATGTTGTGAGGATGGCAGATTGATTGGGCCTATAATATCTAGACCCCACTGCTGAAAAGGGGAATCTATCGAAATTGGTTGCAAAGGGAAAGTTGGTTTCTGTATCCGTCTGGATGCTTTTTGACAAATTACACACTTGCGACACAAAGCATGAGCATCTTTAAAAAGGGTAGGCTAGTAACAACCTACTCTTAATACTTTATGGGCAGTGGTATCTCCACCAAAATGCCCACTAGCTTCTCTTGCATGCAATTCCAATAAGACTTTTTTTGCTTCATCTTTCTCGAGACAATGCATTAGTACTCCATCAAAATTTTGACGAAACAGAATACCATTAATCAGCTGAAAAAGAAGCATATTTTAATCTTAGTGCTTTCCTTTTTGTGGGATCAAGGTGACGGGGAGCTGATCTGTGTATAAGACAAAATTTAATATCATCATACCAGGGACTAACAGGGTTTTGTGCACAACAAATTTGATTTTGAGAGTGTTGTCTTGGATTTAACATATCATTTTCCTCTTATTGTCCTATAGCCGAATCAGCGACCAATTTGCATAACCCTTGGCCTCTTACAATTTATGCTGGGGTGATTTCTATGTCATACTCTTGCAAGGATGTGACCCAGTTTTCCCTTTTTTTGCCTAGTTCTTTCTGTACTAATAGATTTCTGACAGTCGGGTAAGGGACAATGATTTTCGTCCTTGATTTCAACAGATAAGATTGGAAGTGCTTTACTGCTTTGAAAATAGCATAGGCTTGCTGATCTACTGTTGGGTAATTAAGTTCCACCCCTTTGAAGGCTGAGCTCATAAAGGCAAGTGGGACTTCGTTTTTTTCAACGTTCTTTTGAGTAAGGACGACAGTGTATGAGCGGTCAGAGGAAAATGTGTAGAGGGTGAAGTCTTGCGAAAAGTCGGGGCTCATTAGAGAAGGAGATTCTATTATGGACTTTTTTATTGAATCGAAATCCTGGATTTCTAAAGGTCCCCAATGGTATTGTACATCCTTTTTTATTAGGTTTTTTAATGGTCTCACCATTTCTGAAAAGCTGGGGACGAATCTCCTAACAAAGTTTATCTGACCTAAGAAAGATTGCATGGACTTTTTTGACGAGGGAGGGGGCACTTTCGAAATGACTTGAGTTCTTTTAGGGTCGATAATCATGCATTTGCTTGATACAATGAATCCTAGGAGTTTAGCTTGTTCTACTGTGAAGATAGATTTTTTTGGATTCAAAGAAATACCGTACTTACGACATCGCTGTAGAACGGATCTTAAATGAGCTAGATGATCTTATTTATTTTTCAATAAGACAATGACGTCATCTAGGTAAAATACAATAGATTGATTGATTAAGCCTCAGAAAGTGATGTCCATCGCTCTATGGAAAGTGGCACCAGCGTTTATGAGTCCAAAGGGCATCTTTCTATAAGCATAGGTGCCCCATGGAGTGCAGAAGGTGGTTTTGAGTTGGTCTAAAGGGGACATCAAGAATTGGGTATACCCTAAAAAACCATCCAATAAGGATAATCTTTCAGAACCAGATACCTGTTGAAGTATCTGTTCCATGGGAGGGATAGGGTAGTTGTCTTTATTAGACGCTCGATTAAGATTTTGAAAATCGACACATAGTCGGATTTCACCACTCTTCTTTCGAATAGGGACAAGATTAGAGACCCGTTGTGTGTGCCTAACTGGGAAGATTATCTTAGCATTCAGGAGTTTGTTTAATTCCTTCTTGACTATTGGTTCGATTTTTGGGTGCATTTTCCTTAACTTTTGTTGAAAAGGTTGGGTTTCGGGTTTCATAGGGATAACGTGTTGTATGATGTTAGGATCAAAGGTTTTCAGATCATCGTACGTCCAGGCAAAAACATCTTTGAATTCCTTAAACAACTTAATGAACACTACTTTTTCTTTCTCAGAACACCCCACCCCTAAATTAATGCATTGTGGGTTGTCTTTGGTTCCCAAATTTACTTTTTCATGCATCAAAGAGGAACTATTTGTTTTACAGTTCACTGATTTTCAGAACTTGTCGTGAAGATCATAAAATTTTTCTAATCTAACTACAGATTTTGGGATAGAGTTTACCATGTCTGATGAAGATTTTGGAGATCTTGGATCTAGTATTACCATAAAGTCACGAAGATTTTCATCATGAGTACCTTCGTCGATCACTGAGCCCTGGAAAGTTTCTTCCATATGCATAAAACTTATAATCTGTTGATCATCATCGAAGACTCTCCAATTCGTGATGTTGTCTGGGACAGATGGTCTGAACAACAGTTCGATGGAGAATGCATTCGGAGACAAGCCTTCTGTAGGAAAAAGTTTTGAAGCTACGTTAGTTAACAAATTAGCTTTCGAATTATTCAATCTAGGAATAGAATTTATGTTAAATGCATAGAAATTGTTCATTAAATTCCATACCTGAGTTTGATAGCTTTTAAGGTGCGGAGATAAATAGTGGATATAATTTTTTACCTGTCTAACCACGATTTCTGAATCACCAAAGATAGTCAAATTTTGAACGTTCATATCTAATGCTTTTCTGAGGCCTTGCAGGAGTGCCTCATATTCTGCTGTGTTGTTTGTACATTCGAATTCTAACCTGCAAGCAATCAGAGTCTTGTTACCTGCTGGATCGATGAGCATGCAACCCACACCAACTCCTTCCTTGGATTTTGACCCATCAAAGTAAAGAGACCATATTTTATTTTCATCTGTTGCATGTGTCCACTAAGAAGAAGTTGTTGTTTGTGTATATGTCAAAATTTCAGACTGTTGTTCCGGATTAGTGATAGTGGAAGTTTCGGCCATGAAGTTACCGAAAAAAGTATCCATCCCCTGTATTCCGGGCGAATCGGCAGAAGGATTGAATGGTTCATTGGGATCATTTAAATCAGTCACCATGAACTTCAGATAATGTTCACGATTTACCTTGATTCTATTGGTCTTTCCATTCTCAGGCAGCCACAAGTGAGTCTAGTCCATCGCAAAATAGTTGTGTAGTTGTTCTGACCAGTCTCTGCTTAAAAAGAAACTATAAACTTCTAGGATATCTACAACAATAATATCAATCACTTGATGAACTTTAGGGTTAGACGACAATCTTATAAGCACATTTCTTAATTCGCCTATCACTTTAACACTAGTTCGATCAAGTTGGATAATTTTCAAGGTGGATGGTTGAACTTCGACATTAATCGTTTGACAAAAAGACCAAGGCATTACGTTAGATGACGCACCTGAATATACCATGTAGTTGTGTATGTTCCTATTGAAAATTTCAAAAGTTAACAAAAATGGAGGGACATTTCTGCGAGCATTAACAGTGGAAGTTTGTTGCTTTTTACTCCCAGCCTCTAAAACTAGCTTATCTACATTCGTTACATTATTTACAAGAAGGTCTCTTTTATTGTGAGGATCAGAAGTAGTTTTGGCGGAGGCCTTCTGAGGAACTTTGCGGTTGTTCTGAACACCTTTGTTACTGCTCGGATTGCCATTTTTGTTGTTCTCTGCAATATTTTGTAGGATTTTTTACAGAAGAAAAGGGAATTTTAATAATTCATAAACATAAATGTTAGCCCTAAGCTTCTTTAAATCTTCAACCAAATCATAATCTAAACTTGGGTTTACTGAATTATGTTTAGTCTCAGTTGATTTAGACTGTTTTGGAGGCAAAGTTGTAGTGATTTCAGAAGAAGGCTTATTTGTTGTCTTGTTCCTAGTATTGTAAGGATGCACTGTTTCAAAATTAGCTTGAAAAATGCTATCCGAAAAATGTGAAAAATGTTCGGAGAGGATTCATCTTCTTCTATTGTCTCTTGTTCGACTACTTCTTCAAGGATTTCAGGAGGCACCAAGTTATCATGTGCTTCTAGAATCATTTGAATAGCAAATTGTAGGCTTTCTAGATTTAAGCCTTCAGTATTTGAATTAAGTCGGTTGGTGGGAAAAGTCTTCCTAAAAGGGGGTTTGTAAGGCCCTTTGCTCGAAGAAGCTTCTTCAACCGACCTTTTCAAATCTATAACTTAGTTGGACAGTTTTTGAACGACTTTCTATAAGTTTTCTAAATCTAAGCTTTCAGGTTTAACTTTGTTTTGGGAAGGTCTAGGGAGGATTTCGATTTTCTTTCTGGACAATGAACTAATCTCTGTCTCATTGCTAGTAGTGTCTTTTAAACTGAGGATGTCTTTCTCAATCTGACTGGCCTCTTTGAAGGCTTCTAACAATATGACTTTCTTGGATCTCTTTACCCAAATGGATATGTTTTGATGTAAGGCTTTCGTATAATAAGTGATAATAAGATTCTTGGCAGGCATGGAATCTGTAGGGATCCGATTCTTTAGCGTCAAGAACCTTTGATTAAATTCTTTGATCTTTTCTTTGGGGTTCATTATTAAACTAGAAAGCTCCATGACTAGAACTTCAGGAGACTTGTCGTCTTCGAACTTCTCAAGGAAACAGGATTCAAATTTCTCCCATGACACGATGGTGTGGGGTTGTTGGGCAAAGTACCAGGTAGAGGCATTTCCCTCAAAGGTGTAGGAAAAAAATCTATAGACTACGTCTTCATGCTCAACACTATGGAGTCTAATGGCTAACATAAACTTTTTGATGTGATCTTCGGCTAACTGTTTGGAGTCCAGGTCAAATTTACGGAGCCATTTCTCTGGGTGTTTGGGTAAAGGATGTTGAGGCCCAGGTATGGCCACTGCATCTTGGTCGAGCCAAGGTCTGGTTGGATTGTTCGGGTTGGCCATAGGTGTGGGTGGTGTCGAAGCCTGGGATGAGGAACTGCCTTCATCAGAGGATTCTTCTCCAGAAGAAGAAGGAGATGAATGAGGTGGTGATGGTGGTATACCAGATCCTCCTGCTGCAGGAGTGAGGATTGGATCTGTAGGGTTTAAAGTAAGGTCAGTGCCTCCAAGTTGTTCTCTGATATCAGAGAAGTCTAATGGTTGGTTCAAAGGTAGGTTTGGTTGTCTTAAAAGGGCGAAGACACTGTGTGTTATTTTGAGGGATTGCCGAACAATTTCTTGTATGTCACCACCTGTAGGATTTGGAGTTACTGGTTCAACTGTGATCCATAGATCGTCGTTTGATGTGGTTGTTGTTTAAGGGACAATGTTTTCTTCTGAACGACTTCTAGTCACTATAGGTGAGCGGGTAGGTGGTGGAGGAGTCTTACGACCTCCTCATGCCATTAATAGTTTTCAGGCCCTTCTTCTAGCGCCATTTAATGATAGGCGAAATTGACCACTCATCAACTGGAGGAGTGAATCCGGTCTGGGGTTGTCTACTTAACCCAATCCGTTTGGATTAATCCACTATGACGGGTTTAGCGGCTCCGTTGGCTGATCTAAGTCCTAAAGAAAGCGGAAAAACAAAACTAAAGACGATAAAATAACTTGATGAATAACACTCGCTGAAAACTATATACAGATCTAATATATATTTACAGTTTAATTGACTAATGTTTATAAAATAACTCTACTTGTTATATGTAAAATATATACAACTGATTCTGTTTCTAATATATGTATAATATGTACACAATACAAATTTTAATCTAAATCTGTTAAAATCGAATATAAATTGATTTTTATTTATGTTAAGCGACAGTGAAATTATTATTTAATCTATTTATATTATAGAATTGAAATATCATACTGTCTAATTGAAAACAGAGATAACAAATAGTAGAATATGTTTAGACTGCAGGAAATTTATGTATTCATTAGACTAATGAAATAAAACTAACGAACTGACATGTTATCGCATCCCATATTTGTCCTGTGTATAGCATCTAATCTCCCTGTTTGATGAGTCAAACCTGCAACAGATCCTACAAATGATTTTCATAAACGTGAAGCAGTAATGGTTGAATCCGAATGATAGAACATATAAGAGATATAGTAGCAGCAATCTTATAAGTTCACAAGTAGCCACATTAAGATAAATCCTGTTGTGAAAACTTGTGTATAAATGTTCAACAAATGATGAAGATAAATCTCTTAATCTCAAGTTTGAACAGAATGATTATTGTATGTTAAATATGGAACATAAGACATGGATAGCATATAAATTTTTATCATACCAATCTGTAGTAAAGCACAACAGTGAAAGAAATCATAAATTAATTACAAATTGAAACAATCATAACTTGAATAAAACCACAATATGGAAAAGCTAAAGATGTAACTAGTATTATATTTCATTCAAGTCTGTAAATAAAAAACCATAGTCTTGCCCCAGGCAAAGATGGTTTGAAGTTTACAAAATAACATACTTATATAGGTTCTAGGAACAAAATGTTTCCTGGTGATAATATCAAATCTGTTAAAAAATGTGGGGGATGCAACCTCCCAGATTTTACTTGATATCAAAAAACTAACAACCTAATCTATTTACTAAAAACATAAAGATGGTGTGGCTAAGAGATCCCAACAGTGCTTCAAATATCCTTAGAAATCATGGGTTCCTGTTAACAAACAAAAATGGGGAAATTTTAGATATGTTTTCAATTATCAAGACAAGCAATTCGAATTTTTCTAACTAGCTACAAAATCTCACGATTTTGTAGCTAGTTATAATTATAACTAGAATCATATTTTATTCAATCAAACAAAACAAACTAAAAATTAATCTATGCAAACAAATCGTGTATCCTAAATTGAGAAATACAAAATCATACTAAACTTTGAAAGAGATCATACCTCAAATTAAGGGATTAAAACAAATCAAGTAATTTTAGAGTTTATTATTGTTGTCGCTGCTTCCACATTCTTAAAAATAACAGACCCTGTAGTTTTTAGGTGTTTGTCCTTTGCTTGAGCTATGGATTGGAGCCTACTGTTCTCGTTTGTTAATGAATCCAATTGGTCTTTCAGAGATTTAAGCCTAGACTATAGCAAAGGCACATCTGCATAATACATGTCGATCCAGGATCGGCATTCATTACACTAAGGTTGTAGAGACTATGCATTGGCACTGATATCATTAACGATTGGAGCATCGTCCAAGTGGAAGGTAGGTTTGTCATGGAATTTGATGCTAGGAAAATTAGGATTGTCCTTTAGACACGGTGGCAGGTTGGTAACATAATCATAGGGCCTGTCAGGGCAAAGTCCATATGAATATGGATACTCTTCAACCAAGAACCTTTCAATTTCCGAATCTGAATCCTCACTTAACTCAATTGTATTTTTTTTGCCTACACAGGTATTGGGCTTGTTTCGAGCACATCGTGAAATCCAACGAGTGGCCTTTTTATTCTTATAACTAACATCGACATTGCCCCTAAGCTTCTTCCCTGTGGGTTTTTTAACATCCTTAGTACAACTCTTAGGACACAAATCCGGTTGAGTGTCGGATTGAGTAGAATCAGGGTAGGTCGAGGGTTCCAAATTAGAGATAGGATCACAGGGCATGAGCGAAGGAGGAGAGATGATAGGTTTCACAAGGGTTTCTATGATAACAGGCTTGTCAACCTGTCCCAACTCATTATTACCAAAGCCATTTCGTAACAGAAAAGCATCCCAACAATCGTTGTTTAATTGCAACTGATGCACAATGATGATTTTGATTAAACCATGATGGAATAAACTAGAATCAGACTTTTGCCTCATAAACCGCTTTCCCATCTTGTATAGACTTCTAAGAAGAAAGTAGAGCATGTTCAATGGGAAATCAATGAAGCTCATAAGCAATCACAGGTGATACAAGAAAACCAACCCAAATCTCCCTTCACACGTAATAAATTGTTTCACAATAGCTAACAGATCATGCCATCTAGGTTTTAAAGATGAGACAGGCATACCTCGGTCACAACTGGTAATTTTCCTTGAGGTGAACAACAATGACCAGGGAACCTCTTCGACTTTTGCGTTCTTAAACCACTTTTGGCCAACAGCTGGTAAACCTGTAGCTTGGCTTAAAAATTCTTCAGTCACCTCCAACTGCACGTCACCTATCTTTGCTCTGCAACCGTCGAATGTCAACGTGAACTCTTGAGAAACTCTCAGATTGAAACCCTTAAACTTTTCAATAAACAAATGCCAGTTGTTCCTTTCTAAGTCATCTTTGGCATTGTCATAAGAAGGTTTGGATACCATTGGGCTCAATCCTCACCACTGGAGCCATGGAGAACAGAGGGGAAACAACACCGAAATCAGAGGTAGGGTTTGATAAGAAAACACAGAGTCATAGCCCCGAGTTTCCTCAAAACAATGCAAAGATAGTTCGAAATGGTAGGCAGAAACGTTAATCACCATGCGTGGGAAAGAGATCGTGAAGCCTGAGGCCATACAAAGAAATAATATCACACTATACCTCATATGATACCTTGGGATATGGGTAGTGTAAGGATGTAAGCACTTGAATACCATAGAACGCACACTCATGAATTGATTACAAGGCAAATGTATCAAATAGACATTGTGTTAAAAGAATTTTATGAATCAAACCCCATTAATATTAATCGAATATTGATGAATGGGAGGTTTTTTACTTATGTAACCAAGGCATGTTTAAGACGAAGGGGTTATAAACAAGGAAAACAATCATGTTCATAACAAAATATGACAATTCGACAATAGACCATATGAACAGTTATCCTTTGATAAAAAATCGAAACAAAGTGTGGATTCCAGCAACAAGTTTTCATGCTTACAGTCATGAAAACAAAAATCGAAAGGAAGGTATGTAAAAAGTGACAAGTGATAAGTATCGTTGCTCATGACAAGTAATGCAAATTTAGAGACCCTGTGTAGGCAGCTTATAAACAATAGAAATTACATTATTGCTTCCAACACAGGGGTGGCTCTAGTGTACCCAATGGTAGGCCAAGAAGCCTTCATGACCAGTGGAGCTCCTAGTTGTCCACTGTTAGAGAAGATCAATGACACACTAGGGATTTCTATTCGTTCAAGAAAAACACACACTTGAAAATGTCCCTATGAGATTAAAACAAGCAATCACTAACTAGTTGGAAGAACAGTTACAACAACCAACACTAGAGCAACTTACCGGTGCAAGTGCAACTTGAATACGGAAGAACCCTCCAGGTATACTCTACAAAGTGTGGCCCAATGTCTGTCCTAGGTATTGTGATCTACCCCCACAGTCACTTGTGTAAGTCCCTAAAATAAAGGCAACTAGGTTTCCAGCACATGAACAGTCACCAGGTGGGTACAATCGACAGTTGGGTGGACCGTAATGAGAAGGGTATCAAGATCGATACTTGTCAAGGGTATCAAAATCAAGTGGTCCGGAAGACAAATGAGGACCTCAAATGGATTTGAGACCCATGAAGCTCCATGGCAAATTCTATCGACGGAATCCCAAGACAAGCCCTCTATATGTGTTCCCCACTACGCTTGGTCCGGCTTTGGAGGGGTTATCTCTGCTACCTTTTTTCATGCAACCTTTTGTTTAGCCCCTGTGTTAGAGGGGGGTCCCGAATAACTTTCACGATACTAGAATTTTAACACTCCCTAGCACAAACTCTTATGTATGTTTTGTAGCCTTGAAGAGTTTCCTCTCCAACCTAAATCAAGGCTCTAGCCTAGACTAGTAGATGGACCCGACAAACATAAAGTCTAGTTGATTTTAATTAATCATTAATTTTTTGTGGCTTGTCTTAAGTCAAAGGTTATGAAATTGAAACTAGTGATTTTTTGAGAAACGAAGGAGAATATAAACAAAAAGCTGGAAACAAAATAACTTCTTCTTGACAAATTCAGATTTGCACTTTATAATTCTCTAACCAACTTTTAAAACTAATTTTTCTAAGATCTTTGAAAAACAAACTCAAAATAGAATTTTTCTCGACTACGAGCTACTTATTTTCTTAAAAAAACAACCAAGAAATTATGAAAGAAAAACTTTTCCTTGATTATTAATGAAAACAGCCAACTACTCAATCAAACAAAGAAATGAAAATTTTCAACTTGCTTTAAAATAAGAGAATTGAGAAATGGATTCCTTTTCTTTATTCTAAAGAAAGAAAAAAGATAAAGTGAAGACAAATAAGAAACCAAATAGCACTTATGGCCCTACTGCAGATCACAGGGAGTCACTTGACCAAACCTCAAAAGGTTGATCTCAAAAGACTCACAACTTTGTCTAAGACTCTATTACAGAAAATCAAGAAATCATGTTTGTTGAAAATAAAAATATGCTACGGTCAAACCTAGGCTACTAACTGTGATCACAGAGACCAAAAAGACCCTTGAAAAGACTAGCTTCTGACATGAAAGAGGATGACTGCCTCTCTCTACCAAAAAAACTCCCTGACAAAGATACACGACTGTCACCACAGCAGCTAGCGTATATATTATTGTTGTCCAAAGGTAGAGTGCATATGCATGCGTTCAGGGCTAATGCAGAGTGCATATGGCTCTGTAAATGCTCAAAAAAGTGAAAAATCGCAGTTCAACACAGGCAGGGAGTACTGGTATTGAAAACTAGAGTCCCTTAGAGACAGAGAAAAATAATTTTGCAAAGAAAATGAAAGGAAACTTTGTTAAAACAAAGTTAATCTGACGTTATTCCTATGCTATAGACTGCAACACAGAGACTACAACCAAATCCAGGAAACCCTTGAGAAGGATCACTCCTAACAGGGAAAGAGAATGACTGCCTCTAAAAAAACAAATTATGGACTTAACCACACAACTGACACTTCAGTAGCCCAACAGATATACGCGGGTTGTCTAAAGGTATGGCACGTGTATACGTGGGTAGGGATTCTGCAGGCCACGTATACCTCTATAAATTCCCAGAAAGAAAGTCAAACAGTCAAGCAATCATGCAGGGAATACTGGTATGGAAGACAAAAATCCCTACAAACTTAGACTCTTGCAAAAACTAAGAAGAAAGGTAATAAAACCAATTCTAAAATACCCAAATAGTATCCCCATAAAACCCTAGAGATTCCCCAATATGGTTGATAATTCTGTTGTGGGTGGGAAATCCCCCTACAGACTAGCATTAAGGGTTGTATCATGCATGCAGAAATGACCTAAAGTCTCCTACTTTTTACCATCATCCCAATCATAAACCCCATTATTCATATGTAAATGCAAAGGTAAAATGATCAATTCACTATACCTTGACTTCCACGTTTGATGTAGATCCCTTTCCCTTTCGATTGTTCCTTGACTGCAAGTTTCCTCCCAAATCTGACCTACATTCACAAACAGACAAAAAAAGAACTCCAAGCATGCATTTGATCTATGAACTAATGGGTTAGAGATTCTATCAAAATATAATCAATATTGAACATTAAACACCTCATATGGCGGGACGGGAAAAGTACTTCTTTTATTAATCTCACAAGAATACCTTAGAATAGTGAGATCGACCACTACTCCTCGAATATTGTCCTAGGATCCTCTTCAATTGTACTCCAACTTCTTTCATATATGCTTCTCTTCACACAATGGTTGCAAAAGGTTGGGACAAGGGGAATGCAAAATCAGGTAGAGTTTCTTTACTCTTCTTTTACTTTTTCCAAATGGGACCCCTACCCCTTCTTTTATAGGCTAGAAAGGGTTAGGTATTTGGTCGAGTGACCAGCTATGGGCAGTCAAACGATTTAGGTAGCTTACCTGAAACTGGATTTTTGTCTGCAAATTTCCATTTTTCGTGCTTTTGTAGGTATACGCGGATTGTAGTGGGTCAGCTAGTGTATACACGCATGCAATAGTGGAGTAGGGCGTGTATTCCATTAAAGAGGGTGTTTTTAAGAAGTTGTTTCAATAGTGGCTTGGAAAAAGATGTAACATGATATGGCCTTATGCCAAATAAGCACAGTTGGTGAAAATTAGGGTTATAACAATCCCTAGGGAGATCAAACCCACTGAAACCATGGAAAAAATCACTTATGCTAGTGCAATTGATTTCAAATTTTGTCTTCTTTTGAGAGAAAGAAGGTCACCTTCCTTGGTTCATATTCAATATGCTTCCTTAGAGGTAGAATCCAACATAGTGGCATCAGATAAGCTCAAAGGGAAATCTGATAGGGATAGGAGAAAAAAAAGAGTTGAAGCTTCAACTTCTGATTCCTCTGTTGTCCATTCTCAAGTAGATGAGCTGACCAAATTAGTAAAATATGTTTCCACTGAAATTGAGAAATTAAAATCAAAAGGGAAACAAACATATAGAAATTCTCAAAACAATGATAACATAGGTAACTACAGGAGACCAAATAATGCTCCCCAAATCTTTCCTAGAGATCCTAGAAACAGAGAGAGAGATGATCAAAGGGTACAAGCTCCTTTGAAAAATAATTTAGTGGTTGATGAAGAAGAAGAGGAGGTAGAAGTTGATCCTGAGATTCACTGCTTAGGTGATACATCCCCATCCCCACACTTGAATCAATCCTCTTATGAGCAATCTTTAATGGATATTCAAATTAATGAGTTAAGCAAGGGAGAGAAAGAAAAGGAAAATGCTAGTAGATATAATATGAGGTCTAAGAAGAATGAAGAAAATACTGATGCCCGTAATCAGCCTGTTCAAAAACAAGATTTTGCCAAGGCTGTGACAATGAGCGGCAAGGAAAAAGACTCTCAAAACCCACAAGTTCTGATCATAAATCCTTTTCCTGAAACTAAAGAGATCCTAAAACCTTCTTCTTTCAGTTTTGAAAATGAGATCTAGAAAATAAAGATCCCTGTACCTTTTTTGGAGTTGATAAAAAATGAAGAATTTAAAAAATACCTATCCAAAATGCTATAGCCAGAATCATCTTCAAATGCCACTGATTCAATAAATCTGCAAGATGAAAAACCAGCAGTGATTTTAGGTCCTTTGATAGAAGATAGAGATGACTCATCCCCACCTTTCTACACCTCACTAAATATACATGATAAGGTGCTACACAATTGTCTCATGGATTCAAGGGCATCCCACAATATTATGCCAAAATCTGTTATGGATGAAATTGGGTTAGAAGTCACAAAGACCTATCATGACTTATATTCTTTTGACTCCAGAAAAGTCAAGTGTCTTGGATTCATTAAGGATATGGTGGTGACCTTATTTCAGTTGCCCATGATTAGCATACTTATGGATATAGTAGTTGTTGATGTTCCCCCCAAGTTTGGTATGCTCTTGTCAAGATCTTGGATAAAAAGACTTGGGGGAACCTTGCAGATGGATCTCTCTTATGCTAATATTCCTATTTTTAGGGGAGATCATATAAGACTTTATAGGGAAGCTCAATTGGCTTACATCATTGGTGATGAAGCAAATCCCACTAATCACCCTGTTTTTTCTTTTGATACAGATCTGGGATCTAGTATTTTTCAGCTCATTGATGCTCCTGAAGCCCCTTTAGAAATCAGAAAAAAGTCCATCAACTTTTTTGAAGAGCCTCTTATAACCAATTATGTCTGGAAGATGTTATTTGATGGAGCCTCTTCCAAGGAAGGTGTTTATGTTGGGGTGATCTTTGTCTCACCAACTCAAGAAACTATATCTTTGTCATATAAACTAGAATTTGAGACTACTAATAATGTGGCAAAGTATGAGGCTCTTGTCTTGGGTTTGAGGGCAGCTAAAGACATGAGGATAGAAAAGATATCAGTATTTGAGGATGCTAAATTGATAGTCCATCAAATTAAAAATATTTATCAAACAAAGCATCCTAGGCTTAGATCTTATAGAAATGAAGTGTGGGATTTGGTGGATAGTTTTTAATCTGCTTTTAATATATCATTCATTCATAGAGAAGAGAATACCATGGCTGATTCTTTGGCTGTATAAGCAAGCAACTTCAAAATTCCTATACCACCAAAAATCAAGTATGGTGTAGAAGTCAAATACAGGCCTTCTATACCGGACAATGTAAAATATTGGAAGGTGTTTGAAGATGATTTAGAACTTAAAAATTTTCTTGAGACTGTCGATGAATTTTCTGCCTTACACATTGATTAGGATCATGATTCAGAAGTCACTCCTCATGTTGATGTTTTGCTCAAAAAAATTTCTAATCATCATATTGTGTAGCTGCCTAGTAATCATATACCAAAGGGACTGGTTCCTTTGGAAAGATTATTTGATGGGAATGATGTGGCATTGAAAGGGAAGGTATCCACTGATGATGTAGATATAACTGAGTGTAATGTGGGCACTAAAAATTATCCAAAATATGTCAAAATGTCACGAATCCTATTAGAAGAGTAGAGGGAAGAATATACTAAGTTGTTGAAATAATTTGCTGATGTATTCGCTTGGACTTATGAATATCTCAAAACTTATGAGACAATCATAATAGAGCACAAGATCCCATTAAAATAAAACACCAAACCCTTCAGGAAAAAGTTGAGGCAAATCAATCCTATGTTGTTGCCTGTCATGGAGAAAGAAGTTAAGAATATTTTAGATGAAAAAATTATCATTCCTTTGAGGTATTCTGAATGGGTAGCCAATTTGGTCCCAGTAAGAAAAAAGAATGGAGAAATCAGTCTTTGTGTTGATTTCCGAAATCTGAACAGAAGCTCAAAGAAGGATAATTAACCTTTACCCAAGATGGATCACATATTACAGAAGGTGACAGGAGCAGCCAGGATGTCTATGGTTGATGGATTTCTTGGATACAATCAGGTCTCTATTTTTCTAGAAGACAGGGAGAAGACGACCTTTACCACTCCTTGGGGTACATTTATGTACGCCAAGATGCCCTTTGGTTTGATGAATGCAGGGGCAACTTTTTAGCAAGCTATGGACATAGAATTTATTGGAGAAAATGATAAGTTTGTTTTTATCTATTTGGACAACATAACAGTGTATTCTCAGTTTGATAAAGAACACTGTGACCATTTAAGAAAGGTTTTCTTGAAATGCAGAAAATTTGGCCTCTCTTTGAATCCAAAAAAATCATTGTTTTCCATGAAAGAAGGAAATTTATTTGGGCATATTGTGTTAGCTGAAGGGGTAAGGATTGATTTCAGTAGGGTTGAGGCTATACAAACTTTGTCACTTCCTAGATCTGAAAAAGAGGTACAATCTTTTCTGGGAAAATTCAATTTTTTTAGAAGATTTGTGTCAAATTTTGTTGAGTTAGTTAAGTATATCACAACTATGCCAAGGAAGGATAGTGAAATCAAATGGATTGCCGAGGCCCGCGATTCTTTTTATCAAATAAAGAAAGCCTTGACTGAAGCCCTGGTCCTTGTCAACCCCGGCAACTCCAAGGACTTTTTTTTTTTTTCTTTTGCCTCTTTTGATACAGTAGCAGCAGTCCTATTGCAGAAGAATGTTGAAGGCTTAGAGTAGCCTATTGCCTTTTTCAGTAGGGCATTGAGAGATGTTGAACTAAAATATGACATCATGGACAAGAAAGCCTATGCATTGGTTAAATATCCTAATTCCTTCAGAGGTTATGTCCTGCATTCAAGAGTTATTTCTTATGTCCCATCAGTTGCTATAAAATAAATTCTTATTCAGCCTGATATAGATGGAAAAAGGAGAAAGTGGATTGCTAAATTACTTGAATTTGATTTGGAGATTAGACCCACAAAATTGGTTAAAGGTTAGGGTTTAGCCAAGATCTTGGTTGAATCAAATTGCTCAGCATTGGGGGTGAATTTCATTCACTCATGTTCAGAAAATTAGCAGGCTGAGATAACTGATAAAGGTCCTCAAGTCATTTCTACATTGAAAAATTGCAGTTGGTACAAAGACATTATATTTTTTCTGCAAAATTTACAGCCTCAAAGTGGTATGGAAAAGAACAAGGTGAGGGCCTTAAAACTCAAATCAATAAAGTACTTCCTTGTTGATCAAATTTTGTATTGGAAGGATCCATTAGGAGTGATTTTGATATGCCTAGACCCCCAAGAAGCCCAAAAGATTATGTCTGATTTTCATGACAGTTTATGTGGGGGGCATCATTATTGGAGAACCACGGCATACAAGATCCTCAGGGCTGGGTACTTTTGGCCCAGTTTTTTTCACTGATGTGTGTGCTAAGATCAGAGCTTGTGCTAAGTGTCAGAAGTTCTCTGGAAAGAAGCATCTTAAGTATTTTCCATTGAAGCCTATGGCAGCCTCAAGACCCTTCCAGCAGTGGGGCCTAGATTTTATCAGGGAAATCCATCCCGCTTCCAATGGTCAACATAGATGGATCTTGACTACTAGAGATTACTTTACTAAATGGATTGAAGATATTCCCACAAGGAATGCTTCACACAAAGTGATCATTGGTTTACTGGAAGACATCATAGCAAGGTTTGGGTGTCCTGACAGAATCGTCACTGATAATGCTGCATCATTTAATGTTGAACCATTGATTTAGTTCTGTGAATAGTTTGGGATCACTTTGATTCATTCCACCCCTTACTATCTGCAGGGAAAAGGGCTTACAGAATCCTCGAACAAAATCATTATAAAGATCATTAAAAAGATGTTAGAGGATAACAAAAAGGCATGGGATTTGAAACTCAAATTTTCTCTATGCACTGACAGAGTGATAGTGAAAAGGTCCTTGGGAATTTCCCCTTTCTAGCTGGTGTATGGAGTTGAGGCAGTTTTTCCTTCTCAACTTGCCTTGCCTATGGAAAAATTCTTCCAATATTATCAAAGGGAACTTGATCATATGATCAGAAGGATTCAATAGTTGGTTGAAGTGCATCAGACCTGGGAGCATCTTGTAGACAAAGCATCTGACCATCAACTGAAGATAAAGCAGGCTTTCGAAAAAAAGGTGAAGAAAGAGGTTTTTCAATTGGGCGATCTGGTGCTCAAGTGGGATGCACCAAATCAAGATAAAGGCAAGCATGGTAAATTTGAAGCTTTATGGATCGGTCCTTTTAAAATCTCTGAGGTATTCTCTAATAACACTTTCAAGTTGCAGAATATGAAGAATGAAGAGGTTTTTGGTGGCCCTATTAATGGGAATCTCCTGAAAAAGTACTTTGATTGAGCCTTGATTGGCTCTTCATATCATTGTAAATATCATTCTCTTTTTATTTTTGTTTCAATAACTCACTCCATATCCCTAGGATAAGGCATTGTATCTACTCATTCTTGGAAGCCCGCAGGGGGCATGCCATCCCCTGTGGAGCCAATGTTATCACACTAAATTGCCTTGGGTCTTTTAGTTTGTTTTCATTCCCTTTTTTAAGCCTTAGATTTTAATTTTATTTGAAAGTTTCATCCCTTTATTAGTTTATGATTAGTAGGACCCCTTAGATGATTAAAGTTTTTAGTTTTATCTCTAGTTTGATCCTCAAATAGATTTTTGATCCCAGAACCATTTTAGCTTTTAATTTATTTTTGGTCTCTTTCATGACTTATCCCTAGGTCGATCCCTCCCATTGATAAACTGATGTGACACCTCTTCCTCTTCACTCATGATCTCGTAGGCATGCCTCATTGTCCTTGCTTACCTGTCCAATCACATTTTGGAATGGAAGCGTTGATTACTCATCATGCAGTTTTGTAGCACCTATCAAGTTCATCATACTTCCACCTCAAGTCATGATTGCCATGACTGATGGAATGTCCCTTGTTTTCAGTGCCATAATTTGATTAAAGACACCTTCAAAGATATTGCATTTATGAGCCTTGGTAACAATTTCTAATTTTTTAAAACTCAATAGTACTGCGCTACGCAAATTCACAAGTTCTGATCAGGCGACTGCATGTCAACCAAATCCGATGCTGAGAAAGATTCTAGGTTCGATGTTTTCTCAATTTCATCCTAATATTTCATTGAAGATCTCAACATGTGTCTACTCCACAGGTATCCTGTGCTGCCTCCTCTACATATTAATTTGAACAGGAAATTTGTTCTCAGGTTTTCGGTTTGTTAAGCTTGCATAGTAGTAAGGGACCCATATTTGCATGGTAACCTTGTCTTTTCTCCTCTTCAGACCTGTAAACTTCTTTGCCTGTATCTATGGTTTGATCACTGCTGTTTTATTTAACCATTGAAATCGCAAGCCTGTAAATAGCCTATCCTCTGTGTATGCATTGCGCTACCCAGAGGCACTGTTCAAACCCTCTCTGTTTTCCTTTCTTCCTTTCACCTCGGAGTTTGGCATTTTTACTCAATTGTAGAGGTCCAATTTTAAATCACCTCCTCACTGTTTACACTCCAGAATGCCTATACAAGCCTAAGGGTTTAATTCCTAAAGTTGAGCTTGACTTACTAGCATCAGTCTATCTAAAAGGGTCAGCCTTATATATTTGAATCCCTATTCAAAGCCTTCTTGATCATTACCATCCCTTAAGCCTTTCAAAAGCGCTCATTCTGAGCCATGGAGACTCCTCAATCGAGAAATACACACAAAGGTGGCAAGGTGGTTAGGACAGAACCAGTGGACATGCATCTTTTTTATACACAACCCATGGCAAGAGAGGCCTTCTGAAGAGTAGGGTGCCTCTCTTTATGTCAGAACATGTAGAGAGGCCATCCAGAGGTAGCAATATAGTTCACATTACAGTTTGATGGAAGGAAAACCAAGGTTGGGGATTTGGAGTTTGAGGTGATTGAAGCCTCCATCTCAGCTGCAACAGGGATTCCCATTACAGGTGAAAAGTGATTCAAAGCCATGGCTTTGAGTTCAGCATATGCAAAAGATCTTTTTAAACCTAAATATCAAGCCAATGATTTGTCCAAAAGTATGCCAAGGAGTCAATTGATTGAACAATTTGACAGATTATTGAATATCATATAGAGATATATTGCTTGTGAAGGGAGATTTAACACATTGCACCAATACCATATAAGGTTGTTCCTACATTTTACTGGTAAGTTCAAGATGAATATTCCCTATTACTTGTTGAGGAGTATAGGTAAGATGTCAGACATGATACAAGCCAAATCTAAATATGTGGATTCTAGCCTTTTACACTCTGGATTTGTCAGAATGCTAGTCTCTGAGGAATTGGGTAAGAAAGATATTTCATGGGAGAATTTTGTTGTTACCTCTCATTTCAAGTTGGATCTAGCACCAACTCCTCAATCACATAAGGTAAGTCCTTTGTCACCCACTAGTACTTCTAAAGTAGGGACTAGTAGGAAGAGAAAGGGAAAATCCCTTGTTCAAGTTTCAGAGATCAGCAAGTAGGTCATAGAAGTTGAGGAGGAAGTTTGTCCTTCTCCACACAGAGATTTTTCACCACCTCCTCAAACAGGGTTAGAAGAGGTACCTTCTTCTACCAAAGCTACATACAAGAGAGGGAAGAAGCTTCTATTTCCCTCTTCTCCTCCAGCAGTCGAAATCAAGGGTAAAAGACCTTTCACAAGGTCATCAATTCCTAAGAAGGTTTTCAAAGAGCATTCTTTACCAGAAACCCTTATTCAAAAGAAGAAGGGTAAAGGCATTGAAAATCCTATGGAAGAAAAACAAGAATCCCCTGTATATAAAGGTAAAGGTAAAGGTATTAAAAGACCTTTGGAGAGAAAAGATGAAACCTCTGTGAAAGACTTTAAGGAGCCTGTGATAAGAAATGAAGAAACCCATGTGCAGAGGAAGAAGAATAAAAGTAAAGCCATCAAAGAACCTGATGAGGTAGACAAGACACTTCCCATGCACGAGGAAGAGGAGTATGAGAAAATGCCTATTGAGACTATGCATGCCACTTTTCCTCCTGACAGTCAGACCTACAAAACACTTATCAAGAAGCTTAGAGATGCAAGAAAAGAAATAGTTCGTCTTAAAGAAGAAGATAAGGTCCACTTGGCTCAGATGAAAGAGCTCATGGATGGATACAGTCACACCCTTGACTTGGCAAGGTTTGTAGCAAGAAAGGCTCAACCCCTTCATAGACAATTAAAGAATCTTTACAGGAAAAACAAAGGCTTTCAGTCTTAGAATAGGAAGCTAAAGGCTGAGCTGAAGCACTTTCAAGATGAGGTAGCCCAAAGAAATTTACAGGTGTTGGTTGAAGTTGCCATTGAGGATGACAAACCAGCAGCTAAGGAGAGCAGAGCTACACTAAAGAAGCCTGTCAATTCTATGAAGAAGAAGTCTGATGTGTCAATTGAAGATCCTCTTTCTACCAGAAAGAGTGTGAGGTTAAGTGTCAAAATGTCAAAATAGCTGGTAAAAGGTAAGCCCCATTTTTTAGGATGGTTCCTTTTTGGGAGGGTTAACTGATATGAAAATATTATCTATGCCATATATACAGGCTTCTAAGCATTTAACTATATGGGTTTTGAGTTTTTGCTAAGTTCTAGCTTCCCCTAGTGGTAAAAGGCACTACCTATTGTACGATCAAGGCACCTAAGTAAAATGGTTTTGTCATCATGAAAGACCACAAATTTCTTTTCGCATGTTCAAGATTGAAGGTGCTGGGTTTTTGACAATGCTACCCAAACCTGTACAAAGACGCAGAGTAAGTGGCACTAACTAATATTGGGCAGAGAATAGAGTTGGCACATAGACACAGCATAAGTAGCACTATCTAATGGCACTACCTAATATTGGGCAAAGAACAGAATTGGCACACAGTCGCAACACAGGGGTGCTACCTAATATTTCATAGACGGCAAAGGTTAGTACACATATGCAACACAAAGGTGCTACCTACATGTGCTACCTTTTCTCCTTGTAGTGCGCTACACATATTTTCTACCTAAGGAAGCTGCCAACAAACACCATGGATCTAGGAGGACCAAGCTAACCACTTTGGGATAAATTAATGATGGAGAAGGTTGTGGAAACATCAGTTGGCATCATGAAGACAACCACATGCTTTGAAAGACACATGGAAAACAAGGAGTTGCGCAGCAAAAGGGAATCAATTCATTTGAAGTTCAGTTGGATTAGTCATCAACATTTTCATGTTTTATAGCATAGGTGGTTAGATAAGTCGTTAGAGAAAATAAATGTTTAGAGTTTTTCAAGGGAAGGAGGCCAGCTCGTATCTCCAGTTGTTGCCTCCCTTTTTGTTATAAATATATAGATCAATTGCTTTAGTAGGTTCGGATGGTTGAGCAAGGATACCTTATATTGTAATATTTTGATGAAGTAACTGTGATCTAGTGATGTACTAGACTTAAGACTTTTTTACTAATAGAAATCAGCTTCTCTTTTAGCTTATTTGTTTCTGATGCTAAATTTTCATGCTTTGAATGATTCACATGAATGATTGTGGTGATGTTATGATGGATGTTTGATAATTATGTTATCACGATGTTTATTTAGCTTCCTTAGTTTCTCAGTTCAATAAGATCGTGTGTTAACAAAATTTCCTCCTTAGGCTTTTGTGGACCTGATATTTACAGCAGCCCCTACACTTCTCTCATTCAAGTCTTCCCTCTATTCATACTTACTCCCAAACTACTAATTGAAGTTAGCCAAGACCTTAATTGCTGGTGCATAGTAGCCCTGTTATCTGAGTTAGAACATTATCATTTGAGTCCTTTTCCATTTGACCCTCTAAAAACCCTTACATTCACTTATAACTTGATGGGTACTGGGCTCGCCTTCCATGCAATCTGAAGGTGAATCCTAGTGCTAACAGAGAGGATTATCTTTGAATATTGAAGAAATCTCTATATGGACTAAAACAAGTCCCTAGAGACCGGTATTGAAGACTGGACAAGTACCTACAACAACAAGGTTTCATAAAGGGAAATGAAGATAGAAATATCTACATAAAAGTGGTTCGAGACATTATAATTATCATTGAATTATATGTATATGAAATTATGTTTGGAAGTGACGATGACATAATCAGTAAAAAGTTTTCCAAAGACATGAAAAATGATTTTGAAATGTCCCTATTTGGTGACTTGACTTTATTTTTGGGACTTCAGATATCTTAGCTAGATGAAGGAATTTTCATTTCCCAAACCAAGTACATCAAAGAAATGTTGAAGAAGTTCAGAATGGAAGATTGCAAACCCGTAAGTACTCCTATGGTGACTGATCGAAATTTGAGCAAAGATGATGAATCTAAGGAAGTGAATCAAAGACTCTATAAATCGATGATTAGAAGCCTACTCTATGTATCAGTCTCAAGACCATATGTAATGCAAGCAGTTGGATAGGTTGGAATATTTCAAGAAGCACCGAAGGAAACTCATGTTATGGAAGTAAAGAGGATTTTCAAATATCTCAATGAACAACAGAGTTTGGATTGTGTTATTTGAAAGGGAATGAGTTGATTATGGTCACCTACATAGATGCATATTGGGTAGGAAGCATTGATGATTGAAAAAGTACTAATGGATCAGCCTTCTACTTGGGTGATTATCTAGTGTCTTGGTTAAGTAAAAGATAGTCCTCAGTATCATTGTCTACAACAAAAGAAGAATATATTGCAGCAACAACATGTTGTACTTAGGTCCTATGGATGAAACAAACCCTGCGAAACATACAAGCAAAATATGATGAGCCCATATCAATATTTTGTGACAATACTAGTGCTATAAGTATCTCCAAGAAGCCCATGATGCATTCTAAGACCAAAAATATTCCTATTAAGTTTCACTTTCTGCGGGAACAAGTTACAAAAAATAATATCAAGTTGGAGTACATTGGGACAAAAGAACAAATTGTTGATATCTTCACAAAAACTCTCCCAAGAGAGACATTTGAGTATCTTCGACAAAAAATTGGAGTAGTTGTTGCCCCACAGTGATGTACATGACATTTTTCAAAGAAGACAGGGGGAGATAAGTCATCAGGGGGTGTTACCCTTTGCCATTGATGTCAAAGGGGGAGAGAAAGAAAAAAAACATGAAGACAGGGGGAGTGCATGAATACATGGAGAGCATTGGTTACAGGGGGAGCATGAGTGTTTCCATCAATTCCCAAAGGGGGAAATTGTTGGGAAATTGGTTTTCATCGATGCCAATGATCCGGATTATTTTTGGTACAAAATGAGAGAAGAGATATAACAAAGAAATATATAGAGATATTGAAAGAGAAGCAGTAATATAACAAAGATATATTGAAAATATAACCAGAGGAAAAGATATACAGTAACACATGATTTCTATTAATGAAATAAATGTACAAAGACTGTAAAAATACAGAGTGAAAGACTCCCTAGAATGGTGGCATCTTATCTCTGAGAAGAGATGTGACGGCTACTCGCATTCGAAAGAAGATGATTACAATGAGGCTCTGAAGGCCTTTTTACAATAAAACGGAATGCCAAAAACCTTATACATCCAAAAACCTAACCCTTGGAGATGAAGCGCCAAAATTCATGTGGGCCCCGTTTCGGTAAGTTAGTACATCAACTTCCCGGGGTCATAACTTTCGCATATGATCTCCATTTTAGGAATATGATATCCTGTTGGAAAGGTATTGTTGAGGAGATTCAATTTGGGAGATCAGTGATGCCTTTGACTATAATTGACAAGATCTATCTTGAAAAACCTTCATTTAGGCCCTCAAAATAGCCCCAGAAGTTAAAACTGCTAAAAGTATTAAATTGCCAAAATTGCCAAAAAATTGTTTTGAGCCAATTAAAAAAGGTGGGTGGCCACCGATATCCACCTAGATCAATCCTCCCTCCTTAGGAAGCAATGGTATCCATTTCCTTGAGTTCCCCGGGGAGAGGAAAAAGCATTTGTTGAATCTCCATCTTGGTGAGTTGCTTGCCTTGCAGAAGACGTCATGTTGCTCAGTTTGTGGAAGTCTGTCATGAACCTGATGAGGCTGAGGTTGTTCAAAAAGTTGAGCTACATGAGAGGACGATGTGCAGAAGGAATCTTTGCGCTTTTCTGCAACCTTGTCAACCTGCTTCTGTTGAATAGAAGGTGCTTGGGGCAAGGCTGTAGTGGTTGCAGTGTCCTTTTGTTCCCCTTTTAAACATATTGTAATGAAGATGAATTTTGTAGTAGGTATGTTTAGGTGGAACAATAGTTGGAACTACCTCTGGTATTCTATAGAGATGACCCCCCAAATTAACAATGAAACTATGGAATTGAGACTCATAAATAGCATGGTGCTTCCACATATATGGTTGGCCCAGGAGAACATCACATACATCTAGTGGATCAACATTACATAATACTTCATCCTTGAACAAATGGATGCCATATGACAATCGACATTGCTGGATGACATGGAGATTGCGTTCTTGGTGAAGCCACCCGATGTTGTATGGATGCGGGTGTGGTGCTGTCAACAATCCCAAATGTTTGACGACCTATGCTGAGATGTAGTTATTTTGGCTTCCGCTATCAACAATAAAATGCAGCGGGGTCCCCTTCACCCACATCTATGAATGAAAAAGGTGATCCCCCTCTTCCAGTTATGTTGGTTCTTCTGGTTGAATTGTTGTGGTCATGATAATAGCAATGGGGTATGCATCGATGATATTTCTTTTACCAATATTTTCGGAATCAGATTATGAATCAAGGTTTGGATCCTTGTTTTTGATCTCAGCCACCAATGAATTTTTTGAGCGAGATTCATCGGTGTTGTTCCAGGGGATTTTGTGGAAATCTCACCATTTTCCGGTGTCCTTCTTCGTCTTTTTGTGACCCTTCTTTTCCTGTGGCTTGGACTGGTTTTCATGAGACTATTTGTTAGGGTCATCTTTGTCATACTTTGGTTGTTGTGGATTTTCAGACCCGAACTCTCATTTGTTCTGGTGCTTAAATTTATTCTTGATTTTAACAACATATTGATAAGCAACACTGAGTGATGAGATATCCAGAAAATCCATTTTAGTTTGGATGTATCAGTGTAGAGCCCCACGGTATTTCAGAACCAAATGTCATTCAGAGTCTTTGATACCCATCTTGGTGCGCAAGGTATGGAAGGTATTGGT
>SNQJ01S0048859.1:42681-60929 GCA_010110895.2 Picea sitchensis | reverse complement strand
TTACAATTTGAGCTTCCATTCTACGTACCCTTAAAGAGAATTTGGTCATGGCTCAGAATCACATGAAGAAACAAGTCGATCAAGGTCATTCATAACACCATTTTGTTGAAGGGGGTCGGTTGTTTCTTCATCTCCAACCTTATAAGAAAACATCCCTCAAAACATATCACTGCTAGAAACTTGCTCTTAAATTTTATGGTCTTATACAATCCTCAAGCGTGTGGGACTCATGGCTTACAAGTTATCTCTTCCTAGTCAATCTAAGATCCATCCAATTTTTCATGTTTCCTGCTTAAAGTAAGTGATTGGAACTAAGTGCCACCTTCAAACTAGTCTCCCATAATTGGATGAAGAAGGCTCCATTTGGTTGTAGCCCCAAACAATCTTGGCTCAATGCAAGTGTCATCTCTGTTATTGCACAACTCAGGAAGTTTTAGTATAGTGTCATTTATCATTTTTTTCAATTGATAAATTAAAATAGAAAACATTGTTATTTTCATATATAAATAAAATTCAATTCAATATAAAAGGTAAAAAGATAAATATATTTTATTATACATAAATAAAATTTAATTCAATTCTCCTTCATATATAACCTGAGCACGTAAGGACTAATGTAGCAGACCGATGGTGACCGATGAATTATTTTTGCAGAGATTTTAGAAGCATTGAAGTTTTAGATCAGATTGCAGGTCAAGTTGCATAGAGTAGATGATATCCAACCAAGCATGTAAGGACTGATATAACTCATATGATGACATCTTACGTTTTAGATCAGATTGCAGGTCAAGTTGCATAGAGTAGATGATATCCAACCCAAGCATGTAAGTCACTGATGATATCCAACCCAAGCATGTAAGTCACTGATGATATCTTAAGAGCATTCATGTTTTAGATCAGATTGTGTACAATAGATTTGATTGGAATTTATGGGAAAGGACAATAGAGGACAATACATTTTAAATCTTATTTCAATAAAATTGAAGGTTAATAGAGGACAATACATTTTAAATCTTATTTCAATAAAATTGAAGGTTAATAGAGGACAATATTTCTCCTCTTGCAACAACTACAATATTGAAATTACTAATTTCGTTTGTGTTAATAATTATATGAATATATTCAACATAATACTCAAACTTTGATATCCATAAATATTCCATTAGAAAATGAGAAACGCAATTGAAAATACATATACAATTTTAACATTTTTTTAAAATTAAACTTTACATATATAAACTTTAAACATCTTTGTAAATTTGAATTCGTGTAAATATTTTACATGCACATCCAATTACATTGAATAAATAAGATTGCAATTTATAAAAAAACAAGGATTGATATTTACATCCATACAAATATATTATTTGTATTGACATCTTTTTATTTTATTCTCTTATAAAATTATTTTTATAATATTAAATTGATGATTTTATTTTATTATTTCGTCTAATCCACACACCTATCATCCTTTTCAGCTTTAACTTGAAACTGCCCACCCGATATTTTAATCGTTTAACCAATATTTTCTCTAACATTTATATGTAAATATTAAAATATATCATTTCAACTTTTCAGCTTCAGCTTGAACTTGAAACTGCCCACCCGATATTTTAACTGTTTAACCAATATTTTATCTAACATGTATATATAAATATTAAAATATATTTGTCTACGATCTCTTATGCTACCCATCTCAAGTTGATGTTAGACATTGTCAAAAGGTTGAAACTAACATATATTTTATTGAATACGGTGAATAATGTTGAAAATGATAGTGCTGAAAAGTTTAAATTATATGATAGATAAGGAGTTTGTAAATTTGGTAAAATTTATTAAAATATTTATTATAAGAGGAAAACATATCTTATTTTATTATTTTATAAACTAAGTTTAATGATTAATCTCAAAGCAAATATAAAAATAAAAAATAAAGAATTATGAAATCTTATTTTATAAACTAAGTTTAATGATTAATGTCTATATATATAAACAAAGAATCATGAAAGGGCTTTAATGATTAACAATATATATTTTTTTCATAAAAAATTCAAAATTTTAAAAAATAAATTAAACAATTAAATAATATTATTATTCCTAACTCATATTCCTTTTGTATTTTATTTATGATTTACATTTTTCATTATAATTTTTTTATTTTAATTTATATAAATCATAACCGTAAACAACTAGTGTACTATTCTTCGTGTAAGTTGTATTATGACATATTGTATGAGATACATGTTTTACCCCTTATATGATATGAGGAGATTGTGATCATATACGAGCATATATGTTTTACCTGTTTTACCCCTCATATGGTATGAGGAGATTGTGATCACATACGAGCATACATGTTTTACCTTTCATATGGTATGAGGAGATTGTGATCATATATGGGCAACTAGTATCAAAGCTATTTTTCTAGTGGTATGATGTTTCAATTGACATTTGATGTAAGCATTCTTGTTCAGTCATTCAAATTTATGATTCATGACATTATTAAGTATTTTGATACTTGATGGTATTACCTCATAGTGGACTTTCCCAATCAACCCTAGTTGACTCATTGATGGTATGTTAACTCACCTCACACACAGTGTAGATGGTATATGCACATGCAGATATTACATTATTGTAATATCCCAAGGTCGAGCCCCGGTTGCAATTATGATTGTAACATGTTTTGTAGGCTGGTGAGCCAAGTATTTATAAACTAGTAGGCTTATGTGTTTATTAGGCCAAAGAGCCTAGATGTTAAAGCCTAGGAGCCTGTTTTGTACATGTAAATATTCATATTATTAATATAACAACGTCGTTGTGTGTAGACTGACTACGAAGAAAGAGTTATGGGGGACTAAGCTCCACTGGGTAGGGAAAGGGATGGGGTTGTGAGTCTATGAAAGAGGGGCTAAGCTTGAGTGATTAACCCAAGGGAATATTATATTGTATTTCCTAAAAAATACTAAAGTTGGGAAATAAACCCAGTTATCCTAAGTTCCTTTGGGGAGGGGAACAAACTCCAAGTGGAGAGGAAGGAGCTCTTGGAGAGCCAAGTGTCAACTAGGAGGCATGCAGATTTATGTGGGACTTACCACCGTTGTGGGGGTGGGCACTCACCATTCCATCTCTCTCAGGATTCTGCATTCTGACCATTCTCACCATTTTTCTCACTCTGATCATTCTAACCAGTCGGACCATTTTTGTTTCCCACAAGATCATCCTCGGGATTTTGTCCATCCCTTGATCAGTTCACGCACGCACGATCAAGCACGCAGCCAGATCCTTTTCCGCCATTGTGAACCTTTGTAATTGGTTGAGTCGTCCCCTTGCCTTACCCGGTTTTTGTTGTTGTGGTTTGAAGAGGCGGGTTGTCAGGCCTGCGAGCAACTCTCTCCAGGTGAGAGAGTTTGTTGGGGAAGTGATTCCTCCTAGAGGGAGTCCAACAACAACTACAGAGCTCTGAGAATTCCCGGTCCGACCTGTTGTTGAAGCCCTGGAAAGAAAGTGGAGCAGCCGATGGACTGTGGAACAGTGAAGGTGCTTAATTCCTGGGGTGGGACAGGCACGTGGGGAATGAGAGTCTATGAGCGGTGTGCATAAGTAGGCTCCTTGGAGAGAATACTTCCTGTGGAATTGTGCAGTTTCCCATAGCCTCAACCTAGTCTAGGAATCCCTTTTACCTGGGTGGAGTTTAGTCCCAGCTCAGGGGTGACCCATTGCTGAGAGTGATGAGCAGTGTGGTCTAAGGCTGGGAGGTTCGTGGAAGGTCTGTACGCAGTTGGTGTACTTCAATTAAAAGATAAATACCATTTCCAAGTTTGGTTACATGTTGTGTATTTATATATGTTGTTATATTTATGGGTTTTTCCTGTGATTACTGCATGTCTGCTTTTACTGTTATTTTTGCATTATGTTGTGTGATAGAAGAACGTAATATTATTTGTTAAATTTGTATGTGTTATTGTCGCTTCCGCACGAATACGTGTATGAACATAATGTTTACGTCTGGTTAAAATTGTATTAGATATGTGTGTGTGTCTGTGTGTATTCGGGCATGATAGTTTTCTAGAGTAGCATGGCCTGACCTGGGTAGCTGAGGATGTTACAAATTGGTATCAGAGAAAAAAGATGATTACGGGGTGATGTGGCCTGGCTTGGGTGGCCAGGGACGTTACAAATTGGTATCAGAGCCATGCTTTCAACACTGAGCCTGGATGGGCCATGTTAGTGGAAGTTGAAGCAAAAGTTTCGGAAAGGAATTGTTGTCAAAACGGACAAATATGAGTTGGGAGCGCCCTTGGGTGCCAAAGAATACCTTGGTCATGTTATGAAGCTCATGAGGTATAACAGTTTATGGAATGCCAACAGAGAAAGAAGCCACAACAACCGTTGTGTTGGGCTGCAAGGTTTGAACTTGGGGCGTAAGATCTACGCAGGGGAAGGGCCAACTTTTTCAGCCATCAGATCTAGAAAAAGGTGCATGAGATTTAACCTCCAAGTCCTTTGGACTTCGCGACTTCAACAAATTTTATGTGTTATAAAGCAAAAGAGGTCAAAGGCCGATGTTCCAAAGTCCCGGAGGGGATCTACACCGTAGATCCGAGGAGAAGTGTTACCGTTGGATTTGACCAAGGACAGATCAAAGCCGTTAGATCGAGTCAAGATCAAGAGGTAAGGCGCAGCATTGAAAAACAGATCATAGTCATCAGATCTGCGCGCAAGTGGTTGTGAGTCGTAGATCTCACAACAGTTCGGAAGTTCGACACTTTGGGAGAAATGGAGTGTGAATAGAGAGAAAACTCACGAAGTCCGAAGTTAATCCAGACCATTGGTCGAAATAAACGCATGTCAGAAGATCAAATTGTTCAGGAGTTCGACGTTCAGGAGAATTGGAGTGTGCTAGTGTGGAATCTCCCGAAGCCCTGAAGCCCGAAGTCCCGAAGACAAAGAACAAAAGTGGTGTGGCATGATGACATCGCTAGTGCTGATGTGGACCCTTCCTAGACATGCCACGTGCCACCAACTTAGTTGTTGATAGTTGTACTATTTGCACCCCGGAAGGTAAGAAAATTTGGGAGTTCGACGTTCGAGAGAATTGTAGTGTGCAAGTGTAAAATCTTTCGAAACCGGAAGTCCTGAAGTGACGTTCCCTGCTGACGTCACCAGGGATGACATGGACACATGGGACGTGTGTCACGTGTCAATGAGTTAATAACCTTTGGAAGATAGAAATGCCAGTTAAAATGTGATGTGTGTCATCTTCCATATTGGGCCATGTGTCCACTTCTAGTATTTCTCCATGTGGCACTCCTCTCAAGCATGGTTAGTGGGGCCCCTGATGAATACATAAAGTACTTAAAACCTTGGCGAATAATTTAACTAGACCGGGCCCACAATAACTTGACCCCACTAGACATGTGGCGCCAGATCATGAAGTCCGGAGACTTGGTACTCCAGAGGAAAAGCGTTACAGTTAGCATTGGGTAGAGAACTCTCAAAGGCTGGAGTTAATCCCAACCGTTGGTCAGAGAGGACGCATGGCATCATATCCCAAGGTCTGGAGACTTGACACTGTGGAAGAAATGGTTCATGATAGAATGGGAGGAAGAAATCCTCGAAGTTCCGTAGCGCCGAAGTAACGTGACGTGATGACGTCATTGAGGGTGACATGGAAGTATTCATAGATTCGCGGTTCGAGAGTTTTTGGGTGTGCAAATGTGAAATCTTCCGAAGTCCTGGAACCCTGAAGTTCCAAAGTCCCAAATCCAGGAAGTCCCAAAGCAGCGGATGTCATGTAGATCTCCCATAGCCATGCCAGGTGTCATATGACTTTGTACTTGGCAAAATATGACACAGTCTGGAGACTTAGCACTCTGGAAGGATTGAGAGTATGGTCAGTTCGAAACTCTCGAAGCCAGGATTTTCGTAGTAAATATCAGTCATTGGATGTTGGGGATCCGAGGACTGTTGATCCACCCCATTTTGTGATTTCACCAATGTGGCACTCCGACAGATTTGTTGTGATGTGCTTTGGAAATCATCGAAGCTCAGAGTCTTGAAGCTCCTATCCACCGTAGACTTGAACATGGAATGTGGACCGTAGATCCACCATCCTTTGCGAGTTTTCTAGTTAAATGTTCTATGATGTTTGTGATGTGCGAAAAGGGAAACCTATGAAGCTCCGGAGCCCCAAAGTTTCAAGGCTCCAGATAAGTGCCCAACTATTAGCAATTGGTCATCGTCGTGGTCACATGTGAATTAAGGGTTGAAGAAAAGGGGCTAGCACCCAAAAGTGAATTGTAGAATAGAACAGGGCTCAGAGATAGAGCCGCGGGGATTCTTGATTGACAAAGACCCGCAAAAAATGGAGTCTGATATTCTTTTTTTGAATTAGATTGTTTAAGTTATTCTAGAGAATTATTAAGTCTAATAGCCTAACAAAAATTCGGTTGACTGCACAATTTGCAGAGTTAGCAATTGTCAGAACCGAACAGGATTGTTACATAGTGCAGAGAAATGGAGGAGGCATGGGACGCTTATAGTTCGGAGGATGAAGTTAGAGGAATGAATGTCTATTTGGGATTTGAAGGAACAAACTCCAATGAGCATGGAGAAGAAGTAGATAAAGATGTGAGCATGATGAAAATCATTAAAAATTTGCAAAAAGATGTCCAAATTCACCAGGCATATAATGAAAGGCTTAAGAGATCCAACGAGCAATAGGAAGACTTCAATATGAAGTTAATGTGGAGCCTGGAAAGAATTGAAAAGAAGTTGGATAAGGAGAGTGTCTCCAACAAATCAGGAAGTCACAGGACCCCTGAAAAGAAAGGAAATCAAGGAGTGGTAGCAGACATCACCAACACTCCCAAAAGCATTACCATAAGAGATCACATAGTAGCTCAAGTCCATCGCCTGTCAGGAAACATAGGAGGTCTGGGGTGGATGAGTTGAAAGGAGAAATGAATAAGATCAAACCTCCTACTTTTGATGGAGAGCATAAGAAGGATGAAGATGTTGAGACATGGTTGCTAGGCATGAGGAAGTACTTCCAATTGCAAAACTATTCTTCTCATGCAAAGGGAAGAATTTTCATCTACCAACTTAAAGGAAAGGCATCCATATGGTGGGATCAACTGGTGCAAGTACAACACCTTAGGGAGAAAAATGTGACTTGTAAGGAATTCAAGAAACATTTTGAAAAGAAGTACTTAGCCAAGAGATACTATGACAAGAAGATGAAAGAGTTCTTTGAACTTAAATTGGGCAACATGTCTATAGATGAATGTGAAAGGAGATTTCTAGAGTTGTTTAAGTATGTCCCTTTCATTAAGGATGAGACAATCAAGATCCAGAGATATCTGAGTGTGTTCCAATCTTTTATCAGTGATAAAATCCAATATAATGATCCCAAGACTCTGGAAGAAACTATAAGGAGAGAAAAATGATTATATGATCAGAAAAAAGGAAAGCCTACTTTCTAGAAGGCTTGGGAGGGAAATAATAATTTCAAGAAGGAACAGAGGCAGAAGGGAAACAAGCCACCATTTTTCATAAATAGTCCTCAAGGACAACCAGTTTTGAGAGAGTCTGTGATGGATGAAGTAGGTGGGCAAAGGCCAAGGCAAACACCTATGCAATGTTGGGGCTATAAAGGAGACCACAAGTATAGATATTGTCCTCACAAAAGTGACAAGGTAAGAGTTGTCCACAATGTACAACAAGCAGAAATAGTGAAGGACATGGGCAGAATTGTACCAAGGATCTATGCATCCCTGGACAACAAGCAAGTTGAGTTTCAATGACACATGATTGAAGTTGAAGGTATGATTAATAACCATTCCTTTACTATTTTAATAGACTAAGGGGCTAGTCATATCTATATAGATCCTAAGGTACTAGAAAGATTTCAATTACCAAGAAGTAGGCATGGGGAATATTGGTTGGTCCAGCTGGCTACAAGAGCCAAGAGAAAGGTTGTTGAGTTGGTTAAATCATGTCCAATGGGCATAAATGGACTGAGTACCAAGGCAGATTTGAACATATTTCCTTTGGGATCATATGATTTCCTAATTTGTATGGATTGGTTGGACCAACACCATGCCATATTAGACTATCATGTAACAAGGCATTCAGTTTCTTGGATGAGGACGGAAATCAAAGAGCAGTCCAAGGAATTCCCATGGCAGTTATTGTCCGAGAAATATCAGCAATGCAACTAAATAAGTGTTACAGGAAGGGTTGTCAAATATTTGTAGCCCATATGGAGGAAGAATCTAAGGATAAGGTGCCAAATCTGGAGGATCATCTAGTTCTGGAATATTTTGAAGATGTGTTCAAGGAGGTACCAGGACTACCCCCAAAGAGAGATATTGATTTCTCTATAAATTTAATTCCTAGAGCAGCTCCAGTATCAAAGACTCCTTACAAAATGAGTACACCAGAGCTGAAGGAGTTTCAAATGCAGCTTGAAGAGCATCTAAGGAAGGGGTATGTATGCCCAAGTGTGTCACCTTGGGGTGCCCCTGTCTTGTTCATGAAGAAGAAAGATGGGACATTGAGATTGTGCATCGATTTCAGACAGTTGAACAAACTCACTATAAAGAACAAGTATCCTCTACCAAGGATTGATGATGTCTTCGATCGGTTGAAGGATGCAAGGATATTTTTAAAGATAGATCTCAGGTTAGGATACCATCAGGTAAGGATTAAAGAGGAAGACTTCATCAAGACCACCTTCAGGACAAGGTATGGTCATTATGAATTCACAGTGGTGTCGTTTGGATTATCAAATGTGCCAGTTGTTTTCATGTGCCTAATGAATAGTGTTTTCCAAGAATATTTAGACAAGTTTGTCATTGTCTTTTTGGATGACATCCTTGTATATTCCAAGTCAGGAGAAGAGCATGAGCATCATTTGAGGATGGTGTTGCAAGTGCTAAGAGATCATCAGTTGTATGCCAAATTGAGCAAGTGCTCATTTTATCAAAACATAATTCACTATTTGGGGCATATCCTATCTGAAGAAGGGATAGTCGTGGACCCTGAAAAGATTGAGGCCATTAAAGGGTGGAAAAAACCTAAGAATCTTACAGAAGTCTAGCTAGATACTGTTGGGCACCAAATCGGACTATCTTTCTGTCGCATTCTGATTACCTTTTTTACCTTTTTACACTTATTTACCTATGTTTACTGTGCTAAAACCATGAGGTAACTACCCCTACCATGTCTATTGTAATATTTTATTAATGAAGTGAAGTCACGGAGTTTTACCTATTCACAGCACTAAAACTATGTTTCACTGTAGCTTTTGGAGAACAAGAATCAAGGCCTCAGCATCCCGCGGCAAATCTGTTGTTCAGCTGTTTTGAGTACAGCAACGACCAAGCCTAAGGAGGCCGCACAACTGGAGTCGCAGATCCTTGAACCATCTTGGGAATTTCGTTGATCTTGTCTATCTGGTACTGGTGCCGCTCCAACTAATGTATATTTTTAAGGGTACAGTTACCATGTTTTGGGGAAAGAGATTGTTCCTCCTTTTGATGTATAAGAGACAGTTTATTCCTGTAACTGATGATGTCCCCATTGAGATTGTAATAACCCTTTTGGATTTATAAAGCATTACCTATTTTGTTGTCTTCATCTTTGTTATAACCAGCTCAGCCCTGATCAGAGAGTTGGGCATGCTCTTCTGATCAGGTGCTGCGTCTTCCTGTGTGTGTGTTATTTATCAGTTTTATGATTGTTGTTATAGTGTGTTATTTATCAGTTTTATGATTGTTGTTACAGTTTTTTATTTAGCAGTTAATGCTTGATGTTACAGTACGTTATTTCTTAGCTTATGCTTGTTGTTACAGAGTACGATTCTTATGAGTACCTTTCAGAAATTGTAGTTAATCCAGTTGACAGTAATGTTTTGAATCTTAAATTGTAAACCCTTGGCCATAACGAATTGTACTCTTGCCCCTGCAAATACCTTGTGTGTTTCCTTGAAAGGATACGCACCCGGATTGATAAATTAATGTAGGAAAAGGGTGAATAAATTGTTCATACCTGGACCCCAACATTTTGGCGTCATTTTCGGGGAGGCTAACAAGGTGCAAGACAATGATCCGGACCAACCAGAGGGTCAATCTCTCATACTGGGGAGAGAAACAGTTTTCTCACTCTGCTTCAGGTCCTGAGCGTAGGTGATCTTTCTGCTTGCTTTTGTTTTTGTTTTTTTTGTTAATCTCTTGTCTTGGGGAGGGAGGAGTCTTTTGATGCCCTGCTCTAGATCTTGAGTTAAGATTTATTTCTTTCAAACCCTTGTGTTTTTATTGAAACCCTAGCTTTTATCCTAGGGAGGGAGGAGTCTTTTGACGCCCTGCTTCAGGTTTGAAAGGTATTAGGTCTTTCCTGTGGTGTGTTTTGTTTTTGTCCAGGGGAGGGAAGAGTCCTTTGATGCCCTGCTCCGGGCCCCGAACCTTAGATTCTTGTTTTTTTTAGTTGCCTTGCTTTTTCATAAGATCTTTTGTCTTGGGGAAGGAATGGTCCTTTGACACCTTACTTCAAGACTAAAGAATTGTAGGTTCATGACAAAACCCTCGCTTGTATGAACAAAGAACCGAATAATGGGGGCAGAGGGAAAGCCCCAAAAAAGGGAGNTGAATCAGAAACATCATCTCGTGCAGCCGTGAGACCAAGGGCACGAAGAGTAAAGTCTGAGGGACAATCAGTAGATCAACCAGTGTTGTCTACAACATTCTTGGGTGACACAATACAACAGGTCCCTCTAGCAGTTGAAGAAACATCTAGTGGCATACCTGAACAAGGAAATCTTATGCTGACAGCAGAGGGGGAAGAGGTCGCAAGCAGAGCCTTGATAGATTCAGACCACTCCAGCAAGAGAGGGAAGGTTGTAGTAGAGGGATCAAGTCATCAGAACGTAGAAGAATGGATCGAAGGAGCATTTGCATCACCAAGGGACCGAGAAAGTGTTGTTAAAGTGACTCAGATCAAAGGGGTAAGGAAGCCTCAGCCATCTCCTACAGAGTCTGGTGAAATACCCAACTATTATTGGAAGATATTTATGGCTCCCACAATCTCTACTATCGAGTTTCCAATAGGAAACCTGGGAGTTGGTGCACCTACTAAGCCTATTCCATTAACAACCTTACCAAAATTTCATGGGCTTGTTTCAGAAGATCCCGACACATTTCTATTTGAATTCGACATAGTATGTCGAGGGTATGATTACATGACGAAAGCCCAAAAGTTAAAAAAACAATCCTTCTACATTAAAAGGGACGGCTCTGCAATGGTTCATGGGCCTTGGAGGAAGCACTATTTCCACATGGGATGATATGCGGACAACATTTCTGGAAAAATACCAGGATTACTATAAATCCCGAAACATTAAGGAAGAACTTTTCAAGTTCGCGCAAAAAGAAGACGAGAGTTTGGAAGATTGTGTGGAACGATTCAAGTACACCTTACAAAGGTTGGGTCACTCTGACCTGGATAAGGAAATTCTAAAAATTATCCTCCTCCAATCTTTCCATGAGGATTCAATGGAGCTATTGAACATTGTGGGAAAAGGAGACATCTCTAAGGAAAGCTTTGAAGGTATCTACAAGTTATGCATTCAGTTGTCAAGAGGACTTGCAAGAAACAGACAAGGAATTCGCTCAGTAAAAGGGTCTGGCGGAGGTGTTACGAAAGCAGAAATCGGAAACCTGCTAGACAATCTGAGGATGGATATCCTCAGCACCCTGTCAGCACAGATGGATACGCTGCAAGTAAAGCAGAAGCAGCTGGAATTGGATAGGACTATGGCAATATTCTGCCCGACGTGTAGAAAGAAGCATCCAGAGAGGGAATGTCCATTAAACTCCATAGAGGAATGTGCAATCTGCGAGCTAAATCATGCAAGAAGCTCATGCCCCCCCCCTGCTAGGTCTGAAAGCATTATTTCAAGGAATGGGGAAAGACATGGAGCAACTGTACCTCATGGGGTCTAGAAAGCCATGGCAACCTCAACCACCAATGGGAAATCAAGGTATGTACTCAGATCCATCTCATTATTTCAATAATTCTAATATGAATCCTCAGTCCATGCCTTATCCTCCCATGTGGCCACAATACCAGTTTCCACCGTGGCAGCAGTGGAACCCTCAAACCATTTCAAGCTCCTCATGGGCTCCAACTTGGCGAGGATCCCCTCCTGGGCAGTTTCCTCAATCGATGCCACAGCAGCAACTCCATCTGCCTTCTAATGTGCCTCCAGGTAACCAAACTGCCCGCCCTCAGCTCCCAATTCAACCTGATCAGAATCCTAATAGCAAGGGAGTTCATCAAACTGACATTCTTAACCTACCTTCATATAGCATTTCGACTGCAGAGTTGTATGAAATGAATCTACGATCAGGGCAGACAGTTGATGCTCAACCTCCTCCAGTTACCATAGAATGACTCGATAGTGAAGGTAAGAAATCAGAACCAATTAGTAAAGAGCCAAAACAGACTGATAGAAATTAGGCATCTCCTGTAAAACAACATCAATCTGAACCACCTTACCCACAGAGACTAACTTTGAGTAAATCAAGCCCTCAAGCTGAATTTGATTTATTAGGAGAACTACGGAATTTATTTGTTAAAATTCCCTTGTTACAAGCAATGAAGGATGTGCCAATATATGCAAAGACTCTTAGGGAATATTGTTCAAATAAATTTTCAAAGAAATCCAAAGACCCCCTTAGCATTCATGTTATGGGAAAATTATCATATTTCATGATGGGAAAGTCAATGCCTGAAAAGTATGGAGATACGGGGAACCCAATTCTGACAGTACAGATTAATGGGGTACAGATTCTGAATGTGCTGGTAGACCTGGGTGCTGCCATCAATGTCATCAACACTGAAACCATGCATACATTAGGTCTTCATAACTTGAAACATACACCTATAGTATTGGAATTGGCAGACCGATCCACAGTCAAACCTGTAGGAAAGTTGGAAGTTGTAACAATTTCAGTAGATTCATGGCACTATCCCATAGATTTTCTAGTCTTACAGACACAATCTTCGGTGGGCGGCCATCCTTTGATCTTGGGTAGACCATGGTTGGCTATTGCAGATGCTTACATTGGGTGTCGATCGGGGCACATGGTTATTTCCAATGGGCACAACATTAAGAACTTAGTGTTATACCCACCTACATAACCAAACCCATCCATCAAACCAGCAAGAAGAAAGAAAATTTTAGCTGGGAAAGAGTCTAAAACAGAAAATGAGGAATTGAGGCCAGTTCTCACTATTGGACAAGCCCTTCAATTGAAAACAGAATCGGAAGATGATGTGATTACCTCTTTTATGGACGACCCTTGCTCCATTTCTGAAACAAATCAACAATTCCTAGAATCTGTCTTAAGCTGTGAGACTCAGGAAACAATTGAAACAGTAGAAGGATTAGAACAACTACTTTTTGATGCACCCAGTGAAAGTGTTCCAGTAGAACTAGAACCAGGAAAAACCCTGAATATTAATCCAACCCTGTCAGAACCTCAAAAGAAGCAACTTGTGGATGTCCTTCAGAAACACAAAGAGGCATTTGCCTGGGATTATACAGATATGAAGGGGATCCCTGCTAATTCATGCACCCATCATATATATATTAAGGAGGATTGTCGTCCTGTGAGACAACCTCAGAGAAGGATGAACCCCGCACTGAAAAATATCATGAAAGAAGAACTTCGGAAATTACTAGACATAGGTTTTATTTACCCCATCTCAGATAGCCAATGGGTCTCTCCATTAGTAATGGTCCCTAAGAAAAGTGGTAAATGGTGAATATGCGTGGATTATTGAGAATTAAATAAGGCAACGCAGAAAGATCATTTCCCTTTACCATTTATTGATCAAGTTCTGGACACATTGGCTGGCAAAAAGTTTTTTTCCTTCCTAGATGGGTTTAGTGGGTATAACTAGATTCAGATAGCTCCTGAAGACCACGATAAAACCACTTTCACATGCCCCTGGGGAACATTTGCATACTGGGTCCTTCCTTTTTGGCCTATGTAATGCTCCTGCAACGTTCCAAAGGGGAATTTTGGGAATCTTCTCTGATTTGATAGATAACAATGTTGAAATCTACATGGATGACTTTACTCCATATGGGGTTTCATTTCTTGAAGGGCTGAAAAATTTATAAAAAGTTCTCGAAAGGTGTATACAAGCGCGTGTCTCGTTGAGTACGACAAAATGTCATATGATTATGGAAGAAGGAATTGTTCTGGGACATTTGCTATCAGCTGAAGGAATTCGGATGGACCCAGCAAAGACAAATGTAATTCAACATTTCTCGACACCCAAAACGCCCACGCAGGTACGCAGTTTTATTGGTTGTGCTGGCTATTATAGGCGTTTTATAGAAAATTTTGCTAAGGTAGCACATCCACTTTTTCAATTGCTAACAAAAGATGCAGATTTTGTGTGGCCAGAGGACTGTGATGCAACCTTTATGAGAATTAAGGAATTGGTTTGTAGCGCTCCAATCCTTAGAGGGCCAGACTGGGCATTACCTTTCCATATTCATACAAATGCTTCCCAAACAGCAGTTGGTGCAATATTAGGACAGCAAGAGGACAAAATACCATACGCAATTTACTATGTTAGTAAGAATTTGGCTCCGGCTGAATTAAACTACACAGTGACTGAGAAATAATTCCTTGTTGTCATTTACGCCATCAACAAATTCCAGCACTACATTACCGGGTATCCTACCTTTGTGCATACTGATCATGCAGCTATCAGGTACTTAATGAATAAACCTATTACCCCTGGTTGTATCACGAGATGGCTCTTGCTACTATAGGAATTTGATATCACAATAGTAGATAAACCAAGGAAGGACAATGTGGTTGCAGATTTCTTATCTAGGATAGAACATGAGGGTAAGGATACACCAATTGAAGATAATTTCCCAGATGAACATCCTTTTCCAGTATCTGCTAACACTCTGTGGTATGCAAATATTGCTAATTATCTTGCTTCAGGGAAGGTGCCTCGACATCTTTCATATAAAGAGAAAAGGAAGATTATTCACCAGAGTACCCGATATTCATGGATGGCAGGATATCTCTTTCATACAGGAGCTGACCAACAGATTCGACGTTGTGTGGCAGAAGATAATATCTAAGAGATACTGAAGGTTGCACATGATGGACCCTGTGGAGGACATTTTGCAGATAAAAGAATAGGTCACAAAGTGTTGCAAATGGGATATTACTGGCCCTCCATCTTTCGTGATGCCCGAGACTATGTCTGAAGGTGTGATAGCTACCAAAGGATGGGACAACCTGGGAAAGAAAATGAAATGCCTCTACAACCCCAGATAGTCCTTGAACCATTTGAGAAACGGGCCATTGATTTTGTTGGACCCTTCAACCCACCTTCTCATCAGAAAGCTTACATCCTGGTTTGCACTAATTATGTAATGAAATGGGTGGAAGCCAGAGCGGTCATAAGAGCAACAGAACAAGTAGTGGCAGACTTTCGTTTTGAAGAAATGTTTGCCCGATATGGTACTCTAAGGGAAATTGTGTCGGATGGAGGATTAGAGTTCACATCTCACATGATAGGAAAGATGATGCAAAAATATGGAGTCAAGCATAGAGTGACAACCCCCTATCACCCCCAGGTGAAGGGGCAAGTAGAAATCACAAACAAGGTATTAGAAAATATCTTGGCAAAGACAGTAGCAAGTCATCGCCAGGACTGGGCACATAAACTTCCAGACACTTTATGGGCGTACAGAACAACATGGAAAAACACAACTGGGTTTTCACCATTTGAATTAGTCTGTGGGAAAGTCCCTTTGTTTCCAGTGGAATTTGAGATCAGTACACTAAGGACAGATCTAGAAGTAGGCTTAGACCCTTCTCACACTCAACTTGAGAGAAGGAAGCTCTCGGGTCTGCAGAATTGAAGTTCCTGTGACAGAGGAAGTCATCGCAGAAGTCAGTGGACTCCCTCAAAACAGACATCGATGGTTTTCAAGAAGGTCCGTCCTTCCAGAGTTTCCCGAGGCCTTTTTACAGGCAGGAGAAAGCATTGTGCAGAAAGGTCGAGGATATGACCGAAATTTGTTGCCGCATCCATGGAAGGAGGTAGCAGAATTCGTCATGAGATATATGACTTGCGAAGGAAGATACTCCACCATATTCAAATACCATCTTCGAATACTAACTCACCTGCGATTTGCCCAAGCAGAGGCTTTCTCACTAAATATGCCTTATTTCTTATTGAGAAGCCTTCACCTAATGGCACATTCGGCTCAGGAGTAGCGATAGGTATTGGTGACCATCACCCACCATGGGTTGGTTCAGCTGTTAGTAATGAATGCCATCAGACAAATCCCGATTTTGTGGGAACTGTTTCGAGACTCCACAGAGGAAGAAGTAGCAGCCGTTGTGGCTGCTAAGGAAGATGAACCAGAATCCGCAGAGGAGGAAAATGCAGGTGAAGATGACTATGTTGACCAAGAGGAACCGGAAGAGATGGAAATGGAAGCTGAAGCGTTCGAAGAAGAGGCCACTCCTCAAGAGAAAACCGAAAACATGGAATCAATGGAAGATGTGAAAGTTGACACAGAAAGGCCCACTAGTACCACGACCGAGGCTGCCTCACAAGAACCAGTCTCGTCTGTGGAATTAGCAGAACAATTTGACAGCATGACAACCACAAAAGCAGGGTCACAATAGACAGGAGCAGGTGAATTGATCGATAGTGCGACCGAGGGTACCCCACAAGAACCTCCTGTCACCATGGAATCGATGGAGGAGGATCACCAGAATGAAGAAGAGGTCATGACTACCCCAACCATAGAGCCCATGGAAGAAGTGCTGGGAGAACTAGGGCATGAGGTTGGCGCTGAACCACAAGAACCAATGTCGACCTCGGAACCAAATATTGAAGATCCCTGTCAGTTCCCCTTTTTCTCATTTATTCCAAAAGGAGCAAGGCGAACTCGTTCCCTTCGGTGTTCAGAAGACGATCCCGTCATTCCTCCAATTCTATCACAAAATCCACAACTGTGTGAGGTGGACGATACTCAAATAGATACACCAGCAGGAGAGCATCTCACAGGGACACCATCGGTCACGGTGAGCTTGCAATAAGAGGAATTAGTTGTAGGCAAAGAGGAGGGACCAAGCGAAGCGGTCCCGACGAATGAGCCAATGGAAGAGCCAGGCAAGAAGGTCGTAAGACCCCCAGCCAAACAAAAACATCAGCGGAAATTGAAGGAGACAACGCGACTTAAGATGGAGGTCAGGAAACTAAGGAAACAGGTACACAAATTGCAGGAGCGGATGAAGAAATACAAACAGAAAGCTAGAAAGCCCAAGACCATAAGAGTAGAAACAAAAACTCAGACGAACCAGGAAGCCATAACCTCTGCTGCTACTCAAATAGACCCGGTCGAGCGATTGTTTGAAGACCATGAGCATGCCTTAATAGTGGAAGTGCAGACATAGAAATCTACTGCGGCTCGGTATAAAAACGAAATCATAAGAACACAGGAATGAGCCTCCACAATTGTTTTTGAATATGTGGAGCGTATGGACATCATGAGATTAAGGCATGTGAAGCAACAACTCAAGATGGAGCAGCTGGAAAAGCAAGTGGGAGAACTGAAAACGGATAAAGAGAAGATGTTTAGTTTGGCACAAGAGGTGATGGCATGTCACCCCCCTGCTTCTAGTTATTCTTTATTTTTTCATGAACGTTTTCTTCTATTCTGCATGTAGAGCATAAAAAATGAGATTAGTTATAAGATAGAAAATGGTGTACAATTCCTCTGAATAATGAGGCACCACAACGTGCCAACTCAACATTTGATGTGTGAATTTTACTTGCATGGATATCTGTTGCGCCTGGACAGAGATTTCAATCTGGTCCCGTATGTGGGAGACATTCATTTAAGGGCCCTCACCTCTTACACTTTCAACCAGATCAGCTGGCAGAAGGCTTTTAACACATTTGAATCTAATCAGGTTACAAAGTCATTTATGGTAAGAGGAGAACCCGAAAGGGCAGTCACCATGTTCAATAAACACAACACCTTTTTGGGAATTGAGGCAAATAGAGACAGAATGTTGAGGACACAAAATTGGTGCCTTGATCTTTGCGTTAAGCAAATAGTCACATTTCATGAAGAAGCCCTTGATTGCTGTCAGAAAAGGTGGATGATGACACCTACAGCT